>JANHFT010007637.1:23593-35986 GCA_032467955.1 Pseudoxenodon macrops
TTGTTTTATTTGATCTCCCTGGCAACACACCTTTCTCCTTATTGAGCATGTACTGTATAGGAATGCTGAAATTATTGAATAATTTTAAATAGTATTCTTTGTATGATGCACTCTCCCCTTTACTAAATGCTGACATTATTTTAATGAGGAGAATAGGGCATAGTGTTTGGTTACTTGAGGGACTGCTCATCTCCCCCTATATTTGTCCAGCCAATTTGATCTGGTAGGGTTAACATGCTTTGAGTTCCTTTAATTAAACAATGTCAGGGCCCTGGAAGCTTTTCTCCCAGGCCTTTAGTGAGCATGAAGTCCCCTTGTATTGTTGTGGGTGTGTTTCCAGTCCAGTTTTTCTCATCTTTTCATCTTTTAATTCTTATTTTTCTTTCTTAAACTTAAAAAAAATAAATCTACTTGAGAGTTGCCTAGAGTCATTGGGAGTTGGGCGGCTTACAAATTTAATAAATTAATCAATGTACTGTATTGCTGTGGCTTGTGGGATAAACAAGAGGTTTTAAAATGGAGTCCATATAAAGCATTCCTCTTCAAAATAGTACAGGTTGTGTTGTAACTTACAGTCATTGAGGAACTGTCTGAAATTACGACAGTACTTAGAAAATCACTTTGCAGCCCAATCTGACCATACCTTCTCAGCATCCTTCTGTCATGTGACTGTCACCATTACAGTCGATATGCATACAGATTGAAGAGGAAGGGGTTGCAAGAGAGTAAGCTATCTGCTCTTCTACACTTTGAAAGCAGTGTGATTGTGCCAGCAGCAGGAAAGGGTCAGACCAACAAAAAAAATTGCCTACAGAAATCACTTTCTTTCTTTCTCATCTTCCTTCACAGAACAGAGAGATTGGAAAGGAAGGGATCTCAAGAGAGTGGACAGCATAGCCTGTTTACAGCCCTGGGGTGCTGATACAGTTGCATTCTGTTCAATGTGTACAAAACAGCAAGCAGACACTTAAACATTCCAAAGGACAGGGAAGTGGTTAGAAGGCAAACAAAAGATGAAGTGTGAAACTGTGTTGTCTTATCTCTTTCTAGCTGGAAAGCACAATCACAGTCACATGATTCCTCACTTAGCAACCACTTCACTTAGGGTTGCTCATCCAAATCAAGGTTATTAAGACAAGATTACCTCTGAGCAGATCTTTATCCAGGCTTGTACAACTGCTTCATAAACTGCTCCTGTGTTTCTGCACGCATGTCAGTGCACAGTCACTTTCCTTCATGTTTTTTTCTTAGTGAGACAGTATGTGGAGGCAGCTGAGCTCAGTGAATGTGGCAACCATGCATGCTGGAAAACAAGATATAGTTGCTTTAATGGTTCTAGGAAAGATGCTTTGTGTACATTCTCGCATATTGTGAAGGAGCTATTTTAAAGGATTTGCACAGCCCTAGGCAGAAGTGCTTTTCTTGAGGGCTCTCCATGAAGATCTAAAATTCCTCCTAAAAGTTGCTCAATTTTGATATCACATTACTTTTGTCAGCATTCCGGAAGACCCCAATTCCAACTAAAAACGTTTGAGACAGGCATTTTTTCAAAGTTCCCATTTATTAGAGTAGGTATACTGGCACATTTTGGAAAACCCAAATCTGAGAGTTCTGGGTTTTCCCTCAGTAAATCAAAAAACCAAATCCAACCCGTGCACCCATCAGTCCATCACATGGTCCAATCAGAATCCGTCCCAACTCGAGACACCACTTCAACCGCTCCTCCTCCAGGTGCAGGGATCCCATGACCTTGACCGAAAAGAAGAATGCTGTTATGTCTAACTACATTCCCTCTACTAAATCCCTCCCCTCCTAATTTCCCTAGCACAAGAATGTGGCAGTATGGAAGCTTCTCGTGTTAATATGGCTTCCAAAGCTGACAGCTTTCTTTAGAAGTAGAAAGTAGCCATCCCAGTCCTTTGTCATCATAAAACCAGAATTAAGAAAATGGTGTCAGCTAAATCTTTCTGTTCCATGTCTTTATATGCGTAGCCATTTTTTCAGGGAGAATGATGAAATAGATAGCAATACAAGAGGAGAGACTGGAATGCAAGGTTTATTTCTCAATGGTAATCTTTGACATAGCAGTTTTGAGCATAACATTCTTGCACTGTTAAGCTTCCAGTACAGGAAGTATTAGTGCAATTAACAATTCCCCACTCTACTTTTAATTGGAAAGATTGGTTAGTCCGCATACAAAGAATACATGGATAAATTTGACATCAGAAATTCCAATATCTAAAACCAATGGAAAATATTTTGAGTATCCCAGGAGATATTGTTATACCGGTTTTAAAGTAAACATTCTTTGATCAAAGGACTCGCAAAGATAGATTTTGTTAGAAAATACTCGATATAGGATTCATTAAGAAATTAAATTGTGTTGCTCATGAATCATATCTCTTTGTATGTTAACACACATATATACACACAGACATTCAATCTTTTTTCTGCACAATACTGGAGGCAGATAGTGAACCTTCTTTTCTACAAACATTTATGCACTATAATAAATCTAACATTTAAGATGCCTGAACATTCTTTGCTGATGAATCAGAAAGGATTACTTTTATCTTCCATTCTTGCCAGATCCTCTTCTTTCCTGGAAAATATATGACGGTTGATGTAACAGTTGTAATTTTAATGCAAGTGATTTATTATAGTATTGAAAGAAATTGCATATCAGTCAGCTGAAAATTAGTGCAGGATAGAAAATGATGTCATTTGCTAATAATAGCAAGGAGAAGTAAACCGTTCCTTGTGGAAATCTAGGGAGAAGCCATTTCCTGAGAGAGAAATATAATCTGAAATGAGGGAATTTAGATCTGGATTTGTACATTTTGTCAATCCATTCTTTGTTTTGATTGATTGAATATGTGCCATCAAGTCATTTTCAACTCTTGAGTAGTAACCAAATAGATTTCCTCCATGATGACGCTTCCCTGAGCATCCTGAAGTCTCCGGAGTTTTGTGCTGAGGTTGTGTGTCGGCATGATCTAGTGTGCGCACGCTGCCATTTTTGGCACACAAGAAGAAAAAGGTTAGCCATCACTGCCCTACATAACAGTTAAGAATAGAATATGTATGATCTTGTAGACAGAGCTGCTTCCTGCATAACCGTGCAGCTGTCCTATGCCAGCAGTTAGCTAGGGTTATTTTGGGGGGAGGAGTGATGAGAATTAGCAAAACAAAAGTCAAACACTTTTTTTTTCTTTTTTTCTACCACCAATATGTAATATTGGTAATCTACCCAAAATGTTTCCCTCTTTCTGGGATATTTCTCTGATACTATTCCTAAAAAAGACTCTCAAAAATTATTTTCAGTTTCGATTTGAATATAAGTTGTAGCTTTAGCTATTAAAATAGCCACTGTACATAATCATGATGACACACAAGTACAAACAGGAATCTTAAGTGGATGGAGTAGAAATAGTCAACAAATGTAGATGGGTAGTAATACTGATTGTTTCAAATCAAATATAACATGGTAGACTGAATACAGATATCCCCTACTTTGTGGTAATTTGTCACTGTGTGCAAATCCAATTGTGCCAAATGGTAAAGAGAATTTACTACATGTCTGCACCTGATGAGATTTGTGGAAAGCGGTGTTACTTGGCCAGACATATGGATTATTATATTACCCAGCAGATATATGTAAGCTATCCTAAATAATGACTTTGTAAACAATATGTAGATGTTGCACTATTGTCTTTGATTGGAAATCTGTAAGACTATTACATACAGGTTAAAAGGAGAAAGTGAAATACATTCATTGATCATCTGGATTCGCTCCCAGATTTTGATAACAACTGTTCTGTTCAACATGAGTGTTTCTATTATTGACAATTAGCTCCCTGCTTTGGCCATGTTTTGCAGACACAGCAAGCAATCCTATTACTGATGAATGATCTGTAAAGAGCAAGTTTCTGTCTGCAGCTGCACGATGTAATATTGTGTCAGCATAATTGCAGAGAAGAATTTGAAATTGAGATTAACGGCCAAAATACCTGAAAATCTGGAAACAACACATCAATGTTTCACCTAGACATATTCCATCACACTTCATTTCTATAACCCATTTTTGCTCCTATTTTATATTAGTATTTGGCAAGCCTGGGTAACCTCATTGGGATATAATATATTCTCTTTAACTATCTACTAATAGAAGGCATGCAAAACAAATGATAAGCTACTATTTTCAGTGAGGTAAAAATATGTGCTGAAGAGATTCAGATAATTACTTTGTATGCCAGTTCCCTTCCATATTAATGTGGACATTTGAAGTTACATGTCACTGGCCATAGCATTTAGGCGTCTGTTGCTATATGCCAACTTATTCTGATCATCCAGGACATGTCTGTGATTTTGAAATGAGATCATATTCTCAACAGTTTATAAATTACCATCTGGACTGCTGTCTTTGACTTTAGAAAATGTGTTTATCTTTTGATGCTGGGAGAAAAAAAGAACTTGACTCCAGCTTTAATTAACATCAGAATATCTGGGGACAATGATTTATTAGCTAATTATTGAATGTGGATGCTCATGCACATGTCTTTTATAGCTCTTTGTTATTTCTGTTTGCAGACCTTCCAGTTCAATTTTACAGCTCAGTCCTTTAGAGGTCTACTCAGAAGTAATTCCAATTTGAACACAGTGCTTTTACAGCAAACTAATTTTGTGTAGGATTTCATCCCTAATTTTCAGTTACAACCTCATCTATTTTAACAGTTAATAATCATTTAGCGTTTGTCACAGACATGCCTGTAACTCTACTTGACAAGGAGAATTATGCAGTTTAATTTTTCTCAGCACTGTGATTATTCTGTCTTGGAATTCCAGACTTATAAAAATGTGGAAAGTTGAAAGTTGAGATTTGTTCTCCGAGCTTGTGGGTTAGTTTCCAAACTTTTCATTACCATGCTAGGTAACATCTTCAACAGAATTTAGGGAATGTCAGTGTTGGTGTTCTGCTTATAAGGGCTTCTTGTGGCACTTGACATTCCTTGACATCAATATCAGAAGACTAGAAAATGGAGAACAGGAAACCTGTGTCTACCGCAAACCCATGGACCAGATCCTCAGCTTCACAAGCAACCACTCCTGAGGCAAATGTCTCAGAAGGGACTCTACCTGCTACTTTGGATTATAAAGGTGAGAGGGAAAAGTTGTAAGATTTTGTTAATGTAATCTAACAATAAAGTTAAGGCTACCATAGTATTTCTGGGTGTGCTTGTATTGACTACCTTTCAAAGGTTACATTCACTTAAGATCTGGCTGAAGAGCCAGGTTTTCATGGCTCTTTTGAATAAAAGCAGAGTAGGGCCCCTTTGAACCTTATTCCAGAGGACAGAGCATGCTTCAAGGAAAGCACACATCCTGGGTCCTGATAGTTGACATGTTTAATCAAAGAAACTTGGAGTCCACCAACTCTGTAAGATTGAAGTGGTATGGGAGACAAATGGTCCCTCAAGTACCCAGACAATATGCCATGCATGGCTTTATGAGTAATAGCCACACCTTAAATCACACCCAGAAGCAAACTGACAACCAGTGAAGCAGAACTGTTACAGGGACATACCAAGGCATGCCCATCATTGATCACACTGCTGCATTCCGGATCAATTGAATGTTGTGTGCTTTTCATAGGCATTACCTCTCTGGTAATCTCCTCCCCAACCAACACCAACCAGAAGTTGCCCTGAAGAAAGAAAGAGAACACTATAAAATGGTACCCTCAATCCAGTGGTCGGATTCAAATAATTTAACAACTGGTTCACCCAGGGCCAGGTTGGCTGTTGTGGGAGGTGTGGCCCATCCCTGTCCTCTAGCTCTATTACACATGCAGGATGAGTCTCTCGCAATGGCCAACCTGACCCTGGGTGAACCGGTTGTTAAATTACCCCCCCCAATCAAAGTGGACCCTGGGTGCTGCGCTGCAATGGAGAAACAGACATGGCACGAGGGAAGGAAGAGGGAAAGGAGGTGGGTAATCTAACAACCAGGTCACCTGAACCAGTGTGAACCGGCTGAATCCCAACACTGCCTCAATCCCCTTCCCATGATGTCAGAAGAATACCACAGCTGACAATATCAAAAGCCTCTGAGAGATCAAGGAATTAAAGGATAGATGCACCACTTCTATCCTGGGTCTAGCTCAGGTCATCAAGTATGCATGACCAAGGCTATCTCTGTATCAAATTCTAGCCTGAAATACAACTGAAATTAATCAAAAAAGGTTGGAAATTGGTGATTGTTGAAATCATTAGTTTTCATCAGTTGATTAAAGACAATCTGTTGAGAAGGCATATCACCAGCACTTTCAAGGCAAGGCCATTCATAGTTTGAATCCAACCATGGGATAATCCCATTCAATTTTACAATCCAGATCTGTAAAACAGATGGCCATCTACTTCCTCCCTATCAACTTCCTCTGGAGTTACCAGCTCAAATTCATAACAAATGAAACCCCCAGACAATTTCTCAGGCACCTCAGCCTAATCTACTCAATCAGAGTCCAGGTCAGAGTGAATCTGAACAATTTTATCCATCAGATAGATTAAATAATCTTCATGGTGGCCTAACTAATGTTCTGAGGGGTCTTCTCTACCCAGTAGGGATTGGATCACTCTAAGCAAAGCCACTGGACAGTTGTCAGTGGATTCAGTAGGGGTAGAGGAATATTGATACTTTGCTGTCCTTATGGCCATGAGGTAATACCTAATATGAAAACTTACTTATTGACCTTTGTCTGGTCAAAGGTACATCACAGGATTGGCACACAGGGAAATGTGGAACAATACAATCCAAGGAACAAGAATCCTCAGGTACCTTCCAATTAAAGGCAGCAACTAGGGCCTCAGCCAAACTGCCCACTGGATTCTCAGGGGAAACCCAACATGTAACTACACAGGGTCCAACAATTGCCTGATGTGGGCAGATCAAATAGCCCATGTCTTAAATAATCTTATTTATTTGATTCCCACTACCCTATCAACACAGCTGAAACAGTGAAGTTACATTGTACTACCATAGTAACTTCAAAATACTACATCTTCTTTCTGGCTTTGTCTACTTTTTCTCTACATTTACTTTGTCAGATCCTAATTTCCATTTGTAGCCAGCTGTATTTACAGCTTCTTATGATCCTATTGGCTCCAAGGCATGAACATTCAATTATGGGATGAGAATGGGCATCCATAGAAATCAAACCAATATTTTAAGCAACCTAATTGTTCTGAATACAGATAGTCCTTGTATTATAGCAGTTTGTTTAGTGACTGTTCAAAGTTACAACAGCACTGAAAAAAGTGATTTATGACTGTTGTAGCATGATCATATGATCAAAATCCAGATGCTTGGCAATAACTCATATTTATGATGGTTGTAATATATCTGCTCACTTGCCTAAAATTTTGCAGTCTGGATCTGGTAGCCTATCTTATGTATATTATGTATATTGACTATATTATCTTGTTTATTTTGACAAAAAGTAAATAAATAAATATAGTATGACAAAGTCATGTGTGCTTTCCATAGTCTAACCAGCACAGATGAGATCTTTGTGAAATCTATCAAATTAATTGCACATAGTACAGATTTCTGCTATTTCAAAACAGAGAATTTCTGAATTTAATTACTAAAATATAATTGCCTCAGAAATGTATTCCTTTTAGTATTTCAGTGTTCATTTTTTCCTAATCCTATTTCTCTTTGTGTTTTTCTTTGTAAGAACATCTCTGCACAAACACACACAAATGCACGCACTCACTAAAATGCTAACAACATTCCATTATTTCAGGCTTGACATATGGCGTTCCATTTTTATTCTCAGGCAGAAAAGCAATTTTGCCCAAGTCTCCCATTTTCACTCAATGTATTTTACTCTTAATGAGTTTCAAAGAAGTGGTATCTTAAGGCACATTATTACCACCAAATGTAAAGTAATATGAACTAATAAGAATTGTATATTTATCCAATTCATTGTTCTTTGTAAGTTTTATAAAAGAGCTTTTTGTGGTAAAATCACTTTCCAAACTCTGGTTGAAGCTTAGAAGAAATAGATTAATTGTTTTTGTACAAATAAAACCACTGAATATACATAGGACTATTCATGGGTGCTAGTCATTATGATTACATAATGCTTCAAATATCAAAGGTAATATGATTCTCAGCAGCAATTGCTGGACCATATCTGTTCTGATTGTGTCCTAATGTGAGCTTAGAAACAGAATAGTAGACCAAATAGGATTGATAGAACAGAGTATTCCTCGTGTTTTTAAAGGTGTTTGTGGATCAGTATGTTAAATGTACAGTAATAATAAGGCCTTATATTTGCACAAAATGTATTATCCCATCAGCAGGATTCAGAATTGCAGATTCAGATCTAGGATAATTCTTTAGTATAAAATCAGATTTTCACAATAAACTAAGATATGATTTGCTTACAGTTTTCTCAAGTAAACCAGATTTGGTGGTCTACATTTTGTACCAAATAATCAACCTTACAGTACATTAGCAAGATGTATGAGCCTATTTAAAACCTGTGATGAGGCACATATTACTGTAAAATAATTTATACCATATTAAATGAACTTGTTTCCAAGCTGTCTTATATACTTCATACTGAGGTCGTATATAATTTAAATTGTATTTTTTTTAAATAATTTAACTGCGTCCCATACCTTTTAATAATGTTTGTAAATTTTGAATAGACTAGCTCATTTTATTAAGTGTATGCTATAAGTGCAGATGAATTCTGGACCAGGATGAGGAACTTTAGGAGAGATGATGATGATGATGATGATTTCCCAAAGACAGGCTTCTGCCTTGTCCCAATTAAAACATTCCATGCAGCTATTTCTTAACTTATTCTGGCATTACTTTGATTTTAATAAATTCAATGATTTACAGATTTTAGCCTTATTGTGCATATGTGTATAGGTCTGCTATTAACTAATGCTGTTACTTTTGTACCATTTATGCTTATCATTTTGTGACTATTTTTATATCATCCAAATAATAATCAAATTGCAATATCCCATGAGTTTTTAAAAAATAGGCTGACCACCACTATAATGGCACCATTAGTTTTACAAGAAAATAATATATACTCTTCTACTTATCTGTTCCATTGTTAATATTTATAGGAGTTAACTCTGGGATATGCATTGCTTGAATACAGCAGTACTAAATTATTTAGACTAGTCTACCATGTACTTTGTTCCAATTTCCTATCCAGGTTAAAGTGCTTAAATGAGAGTACCACAATTCTAGTAAGTAGCTATGGATAATTTAATGTCACAAGGACTTTTAGTATCACATTTATCTTGTGATTACCTGCTCTTCTTTTCTTTTTACTATTTATTTAAATTAGTTAGCATTTCTATAATTACTGAAACCCATACTGACTTTTTTTGTATTCTTTGACTTTCTCAATTATTCAGCATTCATCAGCAATAATGTCATCTTCCTTTGTCTTTTCTTAAGCCAACATGAATATTTGGCATCTTCTTTTTCATGTAGGGCTCGAATCTTTGTACTGAATGATCCTAAGCATTAGTTTGAAATTTAAATTGACTTCTTTCAAACTGTAGGCCACTGTTTCATTCACCAGGTTTGCTGGCATAGCTTAATTAGTATCTTTTCTTGTTTTTCTTTTGTTGCTCACTATATTTTGATGGCTATTTCATCAATTCCTGATTGTGATTGGAGGGTTGATCTAACCTTATCTTACAGTATGATGATGCCTATTCGGTCGTGACTCTTGGCAATTCTATGGACCAGGTCTCTTCACATCTTCTGATCTTGCATTGTTTCTTTGAGTTGTTAGATGCTCTGGGTGGTGTCAGCTTTGATGGTGTCCAGCCACTGTGTTCTTTGGTGGACTAGTTTCCTTTTCCCCACTAACTCTTCCAAACATAATTGCTTTCTCCAGTGGGTTCCCCCACATGAAAAGGCCAAAATAAGTGAGACATAGTTTTGTGATTTTGTCTTCCAATGACATGCCTGGTGTTATGCACCCTAGTATTTGCTAATTGGCCTCCTTTGCTGTCGAAGGAATACGCAGGAGCCTTCTCTAGCACCACAGTTCCGAAGTTGTTTTTCTTCCTGTCTTGCTTTTTTAAGGTCCAACTTTCATAACCATAGGTAGCTATGGGGAACACAATAGAATGGACTAACCTACTTTTGGTTGCCAGACTAATATCCTTGCTTTTCTAGTACTATAGATTCTTGTAATTAGGGAATATTATTTGAAGGGTTTGGATGGGTGAATCTCTACTTTATGGTATTGCATTATTATATTCCATTCCATCTTTCTTTGATCTTTTTTGAATTGGATTTCTATCTGTTTCTGTCTGATATCTTTACAGATATCATTGTAATATTTCTTGTCTCTTCTAACAGCTCCCTGAAACTCTGTTAACACCTTTCTGTTTGTCTTTCTCAGCTTTGGCTTTTCTCCCCCCTTTGGTAATTTCTATAGTTTGTTCTGACATCCATTTTGCTTTCTTCTTTGTCCTTGACAATCTCTTTTCACAGTCAGTCTTAACAACTTTTTAAAGTTCACTCTAGTTCCTCTGATCCTTCATCAATGAGGTTCAGAACTTCAAAGCTATTCCTCTCTCTCTTCTTGAAAATGGTGTGTATATGCTAAATAGATATTGTAGAAAGTAGTTCACTTTCTTCCTCCTTAGGTTACTTTGAAATTGGAATATTAGCAGTTCATAATCTGTTCCACAGTCAGCACACGGTCATATCTTTGATGATATAATCAGAGGTGGTATTCAGCAGATTCTGACCAGTTCTGGAGAACCAGTATTGGAAATTTTGAGTAGTTTGGAGAACCGGTAAATACCACCTCTAACTGGCCCCGCCCCCATCTATTTTCTTCCTCCCAAGTCCCAGCTGATGGGGAGGAGATAGAGATTTTGCAGTAACCTTCCCCTGGAGTGGGGAGAAGATGGAAAATTTACAGTATCCTTCTCCTGGAGTGGGATGGGAATTGAGATTTTACAGTATCCTTCCTCTCTATGCCCACCAAGCCATGGCCACAGAAACAGTAGTAAAATTTTTGAATCCCACCACTGATATAACTGCACATCTTCTATCAAGTCCTGCTGTAGTACTTTATCATGGGAAGGATGAGCAAAGAAAGGTAGGAGTATACATTCCCAACAGGACCACCCAAGGCATGAAGATTATCCAACTGCTCAGCTAAAGCAAGCAGGCATCTATCTATATTGGACAATAATGATATAAGTGGTGGCAAATGATCAGTTTAGTAACAACAGCAAAAGTATCAATTCATACTGTCCAAGAGAAGGCAAAGTTAAACTATTAGTGTACATTTAATCAAGAATATCTCATGGATAGAAAATATAAGATGATTGATGATATAGTTCTGGATAATTTTGGATTGGATGACACTCAACATGTTACAAATAAATTTCTGATGAACGTTCAGAATACTAATGGTATTTAGGATGTGGCTAAATTAAAGCCTTCAGGATGTCTTGTTGCTGATACTGTTATACAGAAAAGAAAACTGAATCTGAAGAAATGGAATCATAAATAGTAACATTGTCTTCCACTCTTTTAAAAATTCCTGGTAGAAAGAAAGAAAGAAAGAAAAAAAGAAAGAAAGAAAGAAAGAAAGAAAGAAAGAAAGAAAGGAGTCAACTAGAAACACATTCTTTAGATAGAAGAATGAGAAGAAAAAAGTCAAAGGACTTCCTGACAGTATTGACTTTCTTGTTAACCATTTCTGTGACCAGTTTTCAATTCTACTAAACAAATGAAAAGATGTATAGAACATTTGAAGTATAATTGTGAAAAGTAAATTGTGAAACCTAAGATAAAATTAGGCCTTGGCACTCTTGAGTTCACAGTGCAACCTGTTACTGATTTGCTAATGACTGACAGTCCTTTTATGGCTTCACACCATAAAAAGGGAAGATTGATTACTGGACAAAACTTGCTCAGAATAGTTCGATCCAGCAATGGCTTCTTGAAGACTAATGGACTAATACCTCTTTAAAGGGTGACAGCATTATCCCCCCTCTCACTACTGAAATCCAGTCACATGTCAAATCCAGTTAAATAGTGAGATATTTATTCCACAATAAAAAAAATTCTAATTTTGATCATATTCAAAACCACAGTCCAGAAAGACACACTAGAATAGAATAGAATAACAGAGTTGGAAGGGATCTTGGAGGTCTTCTAGTCCAAACCCCTGCCTAGGCAGGAAACCCTACGCCACTTCAGATAAATGGTTATCCAACATCTTCTTAAAAACTTCCAGTGTTGTAGCATTCACAACTTCTGGAGGCAAGTTGTTCCACTGATTAATTGTTCTAACTGTCAGGAAATTTCTCCTTAGTTCTA
>JANHFT010007638.1:0-14453 GCA_032467955.1 Pseudoxenodon macrops
CCCTTCATTCATGTGTATATGTATAATCCCCCCTCCGGGGTACAGCATGCAGGGGATTAGGCAGAACACAACAATTCAGTTGAAATTGTGCTTGCTCCCAGAGTCAATTTGGTGGGACTATATCAGGAAGGAAGGAAGGAAGGAAGGAAGGAAGGCATTCCAATGACAGGTGTTGGCCATCTTCTTCTTGTTCTTTAAAGCTCTCTGAGGTTGGGATTGGCCAACTTCAGGAAGTGGCAGCCTTGGAAATTGTCTCCAGAACAATTGCACTGTAAACTGATTATTGGACATAACTAAAAGGGCTAGTGGTATTCCACTTACACACAAAGCTATCTTTTTCTGATATTATTTTCACACTTTTCTCCCAAGCGTGGTGAAGTGCTGGCTTTGAATGTGGAGGGGATTGTCATTGCAGTGCTGGCCTTTTGGTGGGAAGCTCACAGGACTAATATTGATGTCATTTTATCACCTTCTTAATTCTCCCTGAAAGTTATGAACCTTTTAACTCTTGACATGACTGCTTTATTTTACCTTGATGTTCTTGTAACATTTACTATGCTGTATCTATTGCACCTTGATCTTGTATTATATCATTAGTATTGCACAAGTCCCCTTAAGCAGTTTGCCTGCTTGATGGTGAGAACCACCAATGCCATATAACACAGGTTTATCAAATACTGAATTGCATTGGCTTATATGTCTACTTCAAAATGGTGGTCTTGACTTAACCTGTGAAACCCTGAAGTTGTGCATTGACTTGGAACCTAGATATTTGCAAGACCACCTTGTTCAGAGTGAATTGACACATCTGCTTTACTTGGCCTATATGTGAACATTTAGATTGTGTGTGTGTGTGTGTGTGTGTGTGTATTATACACACACTACTATGTTTTGAGTAAGAAATTACCCCTTTTCAGATTTCTTGACCCTCCTAAGTCAAATGTCCTGTTTACTGAAGGAATTCACCTGTAACAACTTGACTGTGCTAGAACGCCTTGCCTGATAGTGCCAAGTTCAACTCCAGGCAGATAGAGTGAGTGGCATAAAATGCCCACTCATGGGTTTCACATAGATAGATCTGCTTAAGATTGTTTTATTTAAAGCAGAAGCTTCAAACAAGTGCAACAGATAAATATCCTGCCTCCTTTATTTTCAGCTCTTCAGATTAGTCTTAAATTCTGAGGCTCATCTTCACATTATGCTAACCATGCCATGTTGTCTCATTAGATGTACTTAGAAGACTTATTCTCATGACATTGTCTCCAACTCTCCCTCTGGCTACTGGACACCACCATCCATGACCATTTTTGTTTGGGCAGCCAAAAAAGTCTGGTCACCTGGATCTCACATTCCTTCTGCCCTCTGTGTGTGCTCCAGGTAAGCAAAATACCCAAATATGTCCTCATGCACAAGTCATCTTTCCCACAATGTTGCTAGTGCTTCCTATCCTGTTAATTTTTCTATTATCTGGAAAATTATGTCCTACTTATCTCGAAATTCAATTATCATTTATTAAGAAGTAATATAAAATGCTAGTTTCTTCATCTCTACCAGACTCAACCAAGAAATAATATCTGTGTCCTTTCCATGGACTGGTAATTCACTGGGGCTTTTGTCCTGCTATGAGAATAAGTAAAGCCAAGCACATGACTGGTAGGTCTCTGTCTAGCATATGGCATAAGTGCTATGCAGACTCGGAAAGCAGTAAGAATTTGTTCCCATTGCAGATTCTGTATACTAATGAGATGAAGCATTTTTGATCACTATGACTGGGAGCTATTGAAGCCAAGATGCTTAATTGACTGTAGCCGCTCCATCAATGAAACAGATAAAAGGACGTCACACTATCTGATCTGATTACTTTTCATCTACCTCTTTGGAATTAATGTAGCAATAGCAATAGCACTTAGACTTATATACCACTTTACAGCCCTCTCTAAGTGGTTTACAGAGTCAGCATATTGGCCCCAACAATCTGGGTCCTCATTTTACCGACTTTGGAAGGATGGAAGGCTGAGTCAACCTTGAGCCTAGTGAGATTCGATCTGCCAAATTGCTGGCAGCCGTTGATCAGCAGAAGTAGCCCACAGTACTGCACTTTAACCACTGCACCATCGCAACTCATGTATATTGCTTTTTGCCAAAAATAAAAAATAGTGATGGAAGAATTTCATTTGGTTTTCTAACATGGATCAAAATACATTGTACAGCCTGCACATGCTCTGGGTGACAAAGAGAAATCGATCTGAGTTCAAATTATAATTCAAAGGATGACTTAAGGATGTCACTTCAAAATCCTAGATGGCATTTCCCAACAGTTTAATGTAGCCATAAAAATGGTGGGTGGGAAGAAGGACCCCTTAATAAATCCCATTAAAAGGATTTAAAAAGTGGAGATGGAAATCTTAACCATAATGATAAGACTCGGCCTCAATCTTTTACCCAACACACTTGGTCCAGTAGCAACCAAAGATCATATATTTCCAACGCTGTGCTCTTACTATCATGATTCTCCATCTCTGTATTTAGCACATATTTATAAGATGAGAACAGATGTAAAGGAGGAGCAACTTTCTGCATAGATACCATGGTGGTTTAAAAAGAGGAGGAACCAATAAGAACACCATCAGTTGCCTACATTTCAAAGTGTAGCTAAGAAAACAACAAACAAACAAAAATCTAGTAAAGCCAATTTAGGATTTACTAAAATAGCCTGAGCTGTGATTTGCCCTTTTTAATTAAAAAAAAATCAGCTCCAAAAGAACTTTTTCAAGGCTACTGCATAAGGTAATGTGAAGCTTTTTCTTTAAATTTCCTCCACTATAGGAGATGTATGCTAGAACTGATCATTCTGAGTTTACTTGGTATTACGTACCATACCTGAAGTTCTTTGAATTTTCCCTAATTTTGATTGAAATCAATTTCAGTGGTTTTATCTGCCTGTCAGATAAATTCAAAGGTAAGGGAACAGGGGTGGATTCCGGATATTTTTGCTGACGGTTCATTCGGGGTCTGCGCATGCGCAGAAGCAAAAAATCCACGATAGCGGCGCCCACAGAGTCACCGATGGGACCGGCTCCGTAATTTCATCGCCAAGTTACTACCAGTTCTATAGAACCGGATAGAACCAGTAGGAATCCACCTCTGTAAGGAAGCCTTTTTATCTGATTCCCATGTTGTTTTTAACTGATTCAGGTGAGGCTAGAAAAACTCCTGCTTGAACTTATGGAGTCCATAATTTCTGGTCCTTATTACTGCTAGTACTGGAATAAATGGGCGGTTATTGAATTGGGTGGGAAAAAGCTACGTTGCATTAGTTTTCTTAGCAGATCAAAGACTGACCCATCAAACTAACCCAAATAGTGTGGGAAGTAGTGTAACCTTAGACCAAAGAAGTGATACAGACCATGTTGATTTGCAAACCTTTATTTAGAAATAACCTCAATATAGTCTTTTGAGATATATATATATATATATATATATACACACACACACACACGTACACATTACAACCAATGTGTTTTTTTTAATACCTCACCATCTTGTGAACTGTACAAAGGTAATAAGAATAAAAGGTACCAATTCTGGTTATTTAATTTCTGCTGCAAAATCCAGAAATCCAAATGGGTCTAAAAGGAATCCATTGCACTGGATTCACTGACCAAAAGTTCTGTCTCTTTAGAATCAGAACCTAAAATGTTAAAGAACATTATATATACAGAGGGCAGGGCAGGAAAGGGAGGAGAGGCATGAAGAGAGCTGTAGCGTTAAAGCACAATTTAAAACACGCCAACAGGTCCCCAGCATTGCTATGAAGAGGGCGACAAAGAGATGGATGTAATATTACATGGAAAAATACCTATGTATGTAGTATGCAGTCATTTGTAAAGCTAATTCTTCTTGCCTCCCACCTAGAAACAAAATATTAAAAATATTAGCCTTCACCAACCTGGTAGTCTCCAGATAGGATGGAATGATAGCTCATAGACCTACCAACCAATAGTCCAAATATATCTAGAACACACAAAGGTATGGAAAGCTTAAATTGATCCATAGAAATCCTTCATACTGAACTGGGATACATAAATCTCCTGAAATATAAAGAGGGGAAAGTGGGAAGAAAAGAAGCTAAAGGGGATAGATAAGAGTTCTGTTGCATAATTCCAAGTTGGAATTCTGGAACATTTTGAACTTCTCAATCTGCAAATGAGATACGGTATATTTGTGGTTCTTCTTCTATCTGCTCTGCGCTCATATTCATTTTCCTCCCTTCAATTTTAAATTTCTTGCAGATTATGTTGATATTTTCTTCGAATTTCATGAACCCTAGGCAATTCAAGAAAATTAATGCTTAAATTAAACATATGGTTTGATCCATCCTAGTCTACTTTACTTTCCACTGCAACCAATAGGAGGTTTGACATATACCCATTGACATGATATGAATTATTGAAAAACTTCCTCTACAATAAGACTCTTGAACAAATTTCAGTTGTTCTAACACAACAGTTGCAATTCTATAAGATGTTCCAGAGAGAATTTGCTAAATCAAAACAGAAACAATCAGTATAAGTATAGACTTCCACTCTAAGTCTCTTTAATAGAAGACTATTTAAATAATTCTGGAGAATAGTTTCACATTTTTCTAGAAGACTGCTTTTTATCATGTCTGCCATGTTATTTGGCTTTTTTTATTTTGTCTTGCTCAAAACAGATAAATAGCCTGGAGCAGAGCACTATTAGACAGGAATACAGGCTGATTTGAAAATGTTTTGAAATGGCTTGAGATTCTGAGAGAATTCCTGACACATCCAAAGTAGCCCCCTTTAGACTCCAAAAGTCATTAACCTATTTTGTCAAGTCACAATATTGCTACTAGATTTGGTCAATGAATAAATACACTGTTTCCTACCTTGGAGTCTATCAAAATTGTAGCTAATGAATTTGGGAGGTTAGAGTTTCAGAATATCTGGAAGACATTTGAAAGACTGGAAAATTATCACTTGGTGCATTTTACTCTAAACAGGAGATGGATGAATCTTCTTTTTTTTTTAAACAATTTTTATTTTCCACAATATTAATTTACATTTCATTTTCATATATCATCTTTTACATATAATCATACCAATTTTCCATATTATCATGCCCCCCCCCTTGTATCCTTTCCATTTCTTTCACATCTGTATTTCCAGGTCCTTTTTCTACCATCCCTACTTTCATCTGCAGCTTTTTCCACTCTTCTCTACTTCCCTCTCTCCTTCTTCCTCCTTCCTTCTTTCCCCTCTCCTCCTTCCCCTCCCTTTCCTAACTTCCCTCTTCCCCCCTCCTCTCCTTCCTACCGCTGCCTTTAGATGGATGAATCTTGTGCACTTCATAAAATCTAGGTGAATTTTCACCAAGATACAAGAACAGGCAGACATGATAAAAAGCAATCTTCTAGAAAAATGTGAAACTATTCTCCAGAATTACCGTATTTAAATAGTCTTCTATTAAAGAAATCATTTCCAAAAGGAAAACTAAGTAAAACATTTGAAAGTCAATATTTTTAGCAAAAATACTTGTTTATATAAGATCCTGCTCCACCAGGATATAAAGATATTACGTACTTTCTACAGTGAACAGAAGGATGCCTTGGTTTTCACTTCTACATATTTCAGTTCTGGCATGTTTTTCCTGTTCAGAAACTCTGATGAGATGCAGTCAAGCCTACTAAAGTTGTAGGCTTAGAGGTAGTTCAGACCAACCTCCTCTGAGCTTATTACAACTTTCTTCTGAGAAACCAGGCGTAGGGTTGCCTTCTTAAAACCCAAGGACTTAGGCAGCTCACAGGTGGAGCAATCAGTTAAAATATGCAATGCTTGTTTCCCAGATCATATTTAAAAACAATTTAGCAAATGCATGCATCTCATCCAAAGTGCTTTGGAACTGTACAGAGCACTTTGGGTGAGATACATGCATTTGCTAAATCATTTTATATTATATTGTATATATATTATAATATAATATAACTATTATATTATGAGAAATCTACCAAACTGAGGAATGTTGGCATTAACTGCTGTGAGCATAGGAATAAAAATAGAATATGGGATTTATTGCAGGCTGATCCATCTGGGGTAGTAAATTAATACATAAGTAAACAAAACCTGAAATAAGTATATTTTATTGTCAGTTGGTTGATAATTAATTGGGAGAAATATAACATTATCCATCAAGTTAATCAGCTTTGCATAATTTATACAAATATGAGACAACTAATTTTTACTCTCATCTAAATATGCATATAATTTTCCTAACAGGAAGCATCTGTTTGACACAGGTGCCATTTCAGTTACTGTACTGTATTCGTTTTAAGCAGTGCATTCGGGACAGTGAATGGATCTGAGATATTATGTAATTTTTTCTTGTAAGAATAATTAATTATTTTGGGCTAATTTGGGGGGGAGAGCATGAAACATCAGGATCATCAGCAAGCTCCTATTCCTGCTTCTTAAAAAATAGTTTCAGGATTCAAGTCCTGCCACTTCATAATTGAATTGACAAAAGATATAACAGAAAGAAAACTGAGATGGTAACAAATGAACAGAGAAATCTGCACTAGCCACAAGTGACATGGTCTGTTGTGTGAACATTACTACCTCTCAAGAAAGAATGTGTGAAATAGCCCTTTAATTACCATTAAAGTGACAGTGGCCATCTGAGTAAATAATCTAGTTTTTAGGCACAGGCAGACTTCAGAATTAGGATATGTGTCTTGTTTGTCTCAAGTGTGACAAAAGCAAAATAATAGTCCAGGACAAATCAGCACTGAACAAACTTCACAAGAATTCAATGAGAGATCTTCATATGAAACTATAGCCTACACCTGCAATATGGATTTTAAAACTAGAGATTTCAGCAGCTGAACTAGGCAGTCGGGAGGGGTGCGTTCAGGACTGAGGTTTGCATCTACTGAACCCTAGAAGACCAAAATTAGTTTTCCCATCCCTGCTGTCCATAGTGTATCCACACTTATTCTCATGGTTAACAAGTTAAAACATCATTCACTTCACAGACAATAGCATCTAAAACAGAGGCAAGCATCTTTTGGTAGAGAGGTGGTTGCCCTTCTAAATGTATTTTGGAAGAGGGATTGATTGATAACCACAATGTAATAATGTCACACTTGTGGAAGAGGTAAGGGGTGGGTTCTAAATTTACTTTGCCGGCAATTTGCTGTCTCCTGTGCCACGTGGGTTCGCCTCGCGTGCGTGCATGCGCAGTAAAAAAAACAGGATGGCGACGCATGCGCAGTGCTGGAAACTCAGTTTCTGTGCATGCGCAGAAGAAGAAAAGTCCGAATTATTTTTTTTTTGAAAAACAAAATTCCAAAAAAAAGATGTCGCCGCCCACGGAGCAACAGAACCGGCTCCATGACGTCACCAGCAGCCTACTACCTACTCGGTAGAACCAGTCCGAACTGGTAGGAACCCACCTCTGGAAGAGCCAGACATTTCCATTTTTGAGGGGATACTGGGGATGAGGATTGCGAATATTCTTTAGATGCATTAAAATTGCTTATTCTTCCAAGAAGCATACAAATCAGCAGGAAATTGTGTATCTATTTTTAGTAGTTGGTTTCAGTTTTCAAGGGCCTAATTTCTGAGGGTTTGGGGCCTGCCTCTGTGCAGCTGTGGGCCTTAAGTTGTCCCATTTCTGACCTGAGTACCATGTTCTCCATAATAATCTTCTTCATTCTAATTTTTTTGCTTGGCCTACTGGCATTGTAACCCATATATCCGAAGTTCCTAGAAATAGTCTACAAATTGGTGGAGCATACAGTTGCTTAATAAAGTGTTTTCTAGATTAAGAAAAAAAAGGGGTATGTAAAGAAGAACAAAGCTTTAGCGTTATACAAAAATTATATTCAATTTTTTCCCCTGTTCTCACAGTATTAACCATTCTAGAAAGCCCAATCCTGTAATTTGTTTAGGATGTGCAACTTGTTGTTCAATTTCCCTGGGCCAAAAGACCAAAAGAAGCTATATTTACTTTTTATTTATTTATTTATTTATTTATTAATTTTTTATACCGCCCTTCTCTCGAAAGACTCAGGGCGGTGCACAGTTTAATGTTGATTAGCATCTAAAATGAGCCCAAAAAGAGGGTAAACAATCTATTGCTGGCCAAGATTGTAGTAGGTATCAGGGACATGGTGGGTCTGGAACCTCCAGATGATTCCACTTCTGAGAGATGGAAAAAATTATATAAAAAATAAAGAAAGAACAAATAAGGTGAAAACATCTAAGGCTCACCCTAACTATGATGGCTAGGCTATAAAAGACCATGAACGAAACATGTTAGCAGAGTAGTCCTCGAAAGGACTTGGATATATAGGGCGTGGTGTTCAGAGGAGCAATGAAAAAAAGAAAAACAAGATGGCAGCCATGGCAGTACAATCATAGCTCCATCCCATTGTATCTTTTGTCATATAGAAAAGAGTATGAGTTTGATCATACTGCTGTAGCTACCAATGGTGGGTTCCTACCAGTTTTACTACCGGTTTGCTGAGCACACAATTCATGCGCGCGCTCTAACTTCGCTCGTGTGCGTGCTTGTTTCACACACACGCAGTTCAACTTCCGCCTTGAAAACAGGGCAAGGAGCAAGGAAAACAGCTGCGGAGCGGCAATTCAATCTGCCGCCCCGGGTTCAGCTGGGCTTCAGAGGCAGAAATAAAGGTCAGTATAACCCAAGGGCGGGCGGGCCAACTTACACAGAAAAAGAGAACCAGTTCGCTCTCGTCTTGGAGTCAGCACTAACGGTTCAGGAGAACTGGACCGAACCGGGAGCAACCTACCACTGCACATAGCACACCCCAGTGAGCACCACTGGTTAAACATGCCCTTCTCAGTAAGTGTAAATAAAGTTGGCCTGTAACCTAAAAATCACAATCAGATGTTTTCCAATTGCTTTAATTTGACTTTCAAGTTCTGTTTCTAGTCTACAGATCCCTTCCTATTATTGTTGTTGTTTCTAGATCTTTGAAGGGAGAGGCTTTAATAATAAGCAATGGTTAATAAGCCATTTATTCCTCAGCAATAACTTTTACATTATTCACAATATCTTTGAATCTTTTTGGAACAACATGCAGCAATGTGTCTTTCACTCCCACCCATACAAACAACAAAAGACAGTAATTCTTTTTTCAACGCTTGTTTGCTCAATAGAAAAATACTTTTAACAAACACACATATACACATATCAGATAATTTGTGAACAATCTGTGATAGGAGGGAAAAACCTTGTATACTTCTGTCTGAATGCCCAAGCAACTATAATTTTTTTATTAACAAGGCAAACACTACAACTGAGAAGAAGAAAAAGAAGTCTTCCTTAAATTTTCTACACTGCATCCTTCATAGTCAACAATGGATGAACATATAACGTTCTGAATCGTGCCTTGAACCACTAAAATTACTGTAGTTCTTTATAACATAAAGTCAAATCTGAAAATGTCAACCAAATGTAATTTCCCAGCATAGATACTTCAATCATACTTGCATTTGCAGACACTTTGTTTAACAAATTCACATTCCACTTGTTTATGTGTGCTTATATATTTAAGATCTCAGGTGCACATCCAAAAAATATAAGTTTCCATAAAACTATCCAAGAATGAATAACCATGATTTCACAAATTTCACAGAAACAAAGGTTGACTGTGACCAACAAATATTATACCAAAACCAATCTCAAACTAATTTCACAATCTTCAGCAGTCCTCCCTTGATAATGTAGACTGCCATTGCTTTAATGGTAAAAAGGGGAAAACAAGGTGGAACAGGTACTTCAGATGATTAGCTGCACCAGCATGAGGAAATGGCTGGAGAGAGTGAGTACATGGTGCAGAAAACAGTCACTTAGGCATCTGCAGAGAAGCAAGGAAGGGAAATGACAAAACTGTGTGACACTGTCATCACACAAATGTGGCTAACATACTTGTATCAGACATTGGGACAATAGAACATAATGACACATTTGCATAATGCAACATCATGTTTATATTGTTGTTTTGGCATCATCATGGTTTGCTGCATATACCACTGTTTACAGAATTACAATACCCAACAGAATGCAAATTCATTCTGGAACCAAGCAACTTTTGGAAAGAAAAGTACCACTTGAGCATTGTCCTCTAGGAGCTTCTTCTGCAAAAACTCCTATATATGGAGCATAGTACACTTCGGAGCAATCAGCATGTACCAAATTTATTAAACAGCCATGTAACACACAACTTTGTATGGATTTTCCATGGAGATTTCCCATTTATTCCCATGGAATTTGTGAAGAAGAAGCTCCAGTTGTGCCTTATCACCTTAATATATGTAAATCTAAGCAAGTCAAAGTGCATTACTGAAACATTGTTTGTACCAGCCTTACATATAAATACACACAAACAACATTTCTCATTACACTTTTGTCAGGAGAAAATAAAACCAGGGAAACTGAAGGTAACACTTTCAAGGACCCTGTTGCTCTGCCAAGCATCCCTTTGATGAAGTGTCAAAAGTTGAGAAATAAATCTTAAATGGTGTACCTTTATTGTTTAGCAAATACTGCATATTAGAATTTCTTTTAAATCCACATCAGAAATACAAGACCTCAAACAATTCAAACCTGTGTGAAATGGATGGAGATGTGTGTGTGTGTTTTTTAAAGAAAAAAAAAAGCCAGAACGCAAATTATGTGTTGCTCACAAATAGTACTTCACCAAAGCTCTGGTGTGAAGGTAAATGAGTTGCGTACATTTCCTCAAAGATACCTGGGAAAGAACACCATACAACATGAAAAAATTTCAATGTCAACAGCCACACAGAACTGAAGAAGCTTGGGTCCAAACAGCTGAGAGACAAGGCAAAACAAGAGCATAGGTAATCAGCAGAAGGATGAAGTCTCAGTTCAATCCTTTTGTAAACCTCGAGCAAACACAAAATGAGCTGCCTGCATATTTCAGCCCTTCTGTGTTACACCTTTCAAAAACGCAACTAGCAAGGCCTATGTTCCATTGGTGACATAAGCAGGAAATTGTTCTGTACACCTGGATACTCATTCTTTATTTTCATCAACTTCTTCAAGTTGAAAAGAAACTTGGAAGTACCCCTTATTCTCTCTGTCTTAGATAAAGAAGAAGGAAGAAGAAAGGGAGGACATGCATACAATCCAGATATCAGGTATTCTGGGATGCTCTGTGCTGGTTCATCATCGCTGGGCATTGTTCTCGATGGGAAGAAGGGAATGATGGAGGCCTCTTGTATGCTTAGGATCTAACGTTTCCTGCTCTTCCGTGAAACTGTCTGGGCTCCCTGCTCCATCTAGTGAGCTTTCACAGCTTGAATTTGGGGACAACATGTCCTGAAGAAGGTCTTCTTGCACTATGCCAGTCTCTTTGTTTACTTTACCCCGCTGGTTCCCTTCCTCTTCTTGGTCATTGAGCAGTTTGGCCAAGAAGTTGATGTATTTCATAGCCAGGCGTAATATTTCATTCTTGCTGAGCTTTTTGTCAGGTGGGTGAGTTGGGATGAGCTTCCGAAGCTCAGCAAAAGCTCCATTGACATTCTGCTGCCTCCATCTCTCGCGGCTGTTTGTGAATATTCGACGGACCACTTTTGTGTGAGGGCCTAAAGAAGACCAGAAACGCAAGGTTAGTTACAGAAAAAAAAGCCTGAATGTCAGTTCGCTAGCACACGGGCATCTATTAGTAACAGAATTGGGGTTAAAGTTAAATAAATGGGATCAGATCATCTGATACATATAGAAAACAAATATGAAAACAAAGCGGCTTCATTGTTATTTTGTTCTGTAAGAATAATTTAAATGGAAAAGCCTAGTGGAAACAAAATAACATGGGTTGCCAGCCATGAAAAAAACATTTCATTTTTGTGTTGCAGAAATTGATACCTTTCTCAAAGTATCCTCCTACATCAGTGAGCCTCCAGCTGCAGGCATATCTCGTGGCAGTAATAATAACCCACCATTTTGAATTTTATTCAAGGACCCTCCAAATATTTTTCACAAACTGGTAAGGATATTTCTATTCTGGCAGGCTTTTGCCTAACAAGTTTAAAATCTGTTTATCTATTAGCTTCCCTTTGTGTATGTGTTGCCTTGATATCTTTATAGTACTAATTGTATTCCTTTGTGGCTTTAAATGGTTGCGAGACACATTCTGTCCAGTAGCACACTACCATTAGAAAGGCTGAGTATATATTCTTTTGGTAGGAAAACAAATAACCAATATGTCTGGGTGAAGAAGCATCCTGATCCTATGACCTCCATATTCTAAATTCCATTTTTATCAGAAATAGAGATAATTAATAGAAGCAAAATGACACTAGTATCTTGAATTGACAGTGCTGGAAAATTATGCTGGAAAACACACCAAATCAGGGATCCATCACTGTTAGATATTTAATAGAAGAAGTTCCATCTGTCTAAGATAACTAGAATAAAAATCTGTTCTGAAAAGTGTAGTTACGTTCTGGAATCATTTGTACACATCTTAGAAATGTTGACCACTTATCTTGACTATATGACAACTGAAATATAAAAGGACATGCATGGACAGCACGAAAGTATGATATAGTGTGTTCTGTAAGGGATTGATCCAAAAATAAATACAGGCCAATAGTGATTCTTTGAAGCATTGGAACATCAATTGAACAGAGTTACAGAAGTTTTCAGAAAATATTGAGAAGGTCTCTATTTCTTCAGAGGTTTAACATGTATTTTTTCCTAGTAAATATTTTTCACATACTGTAACTATAGCATTTTTAAGTTTTTAAATGATTCAAGTCTAGATTGTCTTATGTATACCTGCCCATATAAGAAAACAGATTTTTTCAGATATGATAAAATCAAATACAATTTAGGGTTGCTTTTTCATATGATTGATTGCCATTTCAAATATATTCTCATATGTTATCATTGTTTTTTAATTTTGAAAAGAAATGAAATTTCTGGAAAAGAAACCAAATCCAATATTGAAAGTATAATTATCTGAGATGTTATTCTGTGTTGTATTCAGTACTTCAATGTTCTATAATATTCTCTTTGTTAATCTGGTATTTAAACTGAAATGTGTTATCATCATAGTCTTGCGCTGACATGGATGTAGTCTATAGGTTTTTAATGAACTGAGAAAATCAATTTTCACTCCATTTGCTCATCAGTTTCTTATGTGATTATTCTATCTACTCTACAATGGGTTTTCTCTAATCCCTCTGGTTTTATAAGGATTTCATGGTTAACTTTTTCACAGTATTTATTCTAAAAGAACAACATCACACATCATCCCTTCTAGGATATGAGGTCTAAGCAGAAGAGATTTTTGCATTATAAAATAAATGGATTTTAAAGATTATGTTTCCTGTAAAGCACCAGCATTATTCTTTTCATATTAAAATTATAATTTTATATTATATTGCTATTAGTTGCCTTTGCTTCTTCCGTTTCTCATTGGCTTCATTTCTGAGGGGCAACTTCTAACCACCACCACCACTGCCATGGACAGCCAGTTCAGGTTTAGATTTCTCATTGTTCTATATCCTTTCCTATAACTGTGTATTTTATCTTCTTCCCTTTTTATGTTCCAGTACTCCTGCGTATTCTGTATTGCTTGGCAGGGACAGAAGAATCTGTGCTGCAAACCTACATTTGAGCATTTGATAGCTCCTGAATGCACAGGCTTATTTTGAGGAGGGATACTGGAGAGTCAGAAGAAAGCTTCTACTTTAAAGATGCTGAGCTTGTGATCTGGAAAACTGACAGCCCCGGGTTCAAGGCCTGAGCACTGCGTGATAGGGTGACCTTCCATTACTTTCCCCAGCGCCTGAAAACCTAGCAGTTTGAAAGCATGCAAATGCGAGTAGATAAATAGGTACCATTTCATTGAGAAGTAACAACATTCCATGCAACGCAGCATATAGCCATGCTGGCCACATGACCACAGAAACATCTTCAGTCAATGCTGGCTCCCTCAGCTATGAAACAAAGCAGCACCGCCCCCCCTAGAATTAGACACGACTGGACAGGGGAAACCTTTACTTTTACCTTTTCTCTTCTCCTGAACTAACATTTCATAGTATGTATATCTTTTTTTTAGACTAGAATAGAATTCTTTACTGGCCATGTGTGATTGGAGACACCAGGAATTTGTCTTCGGTGCATAAGCTCTCAGTGTACATAAAGCTATAAGTGATAAATCATGATCATAGTCATCATAAAAATACATTAATCATAAATCATAAGATACAACACTTAGTGATAGTCATAGTAATCAAATAAGCAATCAGAATAAATCATACTAGGAAACTAAATAAAACAATATACAGGTGTAACTCGAAAAATTAGAATATTGTGCAAAAGTTCATTTATTTCAGGAATGCAACTTAAAAGGTGAAACTAATATATGA
>JANHFT010007638.1:35122-57555 GCA_032467955.1 Pseudoxenodon macrops
AAAAACGGTTAAAAAACGGGTCCATTTTTGCAAAAAATGGGGTGTGCAGAGGGTTTGGGAAACTTGCAGACTGCTCCTGGGGCGGGGAGGACAAAAACTTTTTTTTCTTACTTACCTCTTTGAAATCTTGGTGCGTCTTTACACCGGTGCGTCTTATAGTCCGAAAAATACGGTAATTATAAATGTGTATTTGTGACTGCCTACATCTACCATGGCAATCATAGTTTTTTAAAGACTGTTCATGACAGCCTTCTAATGAAAGCACTGATGGCATATTCCCAAAATTTCAAAATCCAAACAGGATTTCTATCCCTGCATTACATCAATGGAGAAATTAAGTGAAGAGCTTACGATTGATTTGATTATGTGCCATCGAATGTGAAGGACCATATGGATAGCTTTTTTTCCCATAGCACGTTCCTAATTTGGTCTTTTAGGTCTTCCAATAGTGCCTCCATCAACCATGCCCCTCAAGTGAGGACTCTGGCTTGATTTGTTTGATGACAACTACCATATTTTTCAGAGTATAAGACTCACCTTTTCCCTCCCTAACAGAGGGTGGAAATGTTGGTGCATCTTATACACTGAATACAGCCATTTTTGGCCTCCTGAGGCCCTGCCCCTACATCCCATCTTCACATAAATGGGTAAAAAAATGGGGTACGCAGAGGGTTTGGGAGGCCTGCAGACTACTTCTGAAGGCTGGGGAAGGCAAAAACGCCCCCATTTTTGTGAAAAACGGGCAAAAAAACGGTTAATTTTTTGCAAAAACGTGGGCGTTTTCGTTTTCCCCAGCCCCCACAAACAGTCTGCAGGCCTCCAAAAATGGGTGAAAAACGGGCCTGTTTTTGTGAAAAACGGGCGTGTTTTTGCAAAAAAAAGGGTGCACAGAAGTTTTAGGAGGCATGCAGAGTGCTCCTGGGGCCGGGGAGAATAAAAACTTTTTTTCCTTACTTACTTCTTTGAAATCTTGGTGCGTCTTATACACCAGTGCATCTTATAGTCCAAAAAATACGGTACATTCTTCTTCTTAATATTTCCAACTTTGGTATTCCAGTCAACAATTACAAGGAGCTCATTATCTGACATTATATCATCAATCACTTGATATTTTTTGTCTATGTGGTTTTCTTAATTAAAATACTGGGAGCCCTTGACTTATGACCACAATTGAGCCCAAAATTTGTTGTTAAGTGAGACATTTGTTAAGTGAGTTTTGCCCCATTTTATCACCTTTGTCACAGTTAAATAAATCACTGCAGTTGTTAATGTTAGTAACACAGTTGTTGTGAATCTATTCAAACCTTTATATAAATGGATTAAAAGTTCTCAACTTCTGAAGAGTATATATAATTTCACAGTTAGCCAAATTACTGGTTTATTCTTTTTATAAATTAATAAAGCTCATGAGGCTAAAAATGTAATGAAAATGCACAACAATATACAATCAGTTCACAAATACATATTTTCCGCAATAAAGTTGAACATCAGTGAATAATCCAAAAGTATTTAAACTGGATAATCTTACAGTAAATCAGACATATTAGGTATATATCTGGGATTTCATTTGCAGTCTTTCTCACTTAAATACAAAATCTTTTTTATAAGACAAACCATAGTGAATGATTAACAATTTACACAGTAATAAAAGTAAAAAACTCACCTGCAATTGCATGACCACATAATTAAATCTGTCATTCCTTCCACAGCCTACAAATCGACAAATATGATCTTTCCCTGAGAAGGAAACATTTTATATTTGTTCATTTTTTTTCACCAGCTTAAATCCAGAAAAACATAATAGCATATTTGTTCTTCACCAATCTTCCAGAAAGATTATTATTATTTTAAAAAGAGAAAGAACGGAAGAAAGATTTGATGCCCTGAATAATCTGGGCTATAGATAAGGATAACTTCCCCCAAATCAGGATAATCTCTTTCTTACAGAAAATGCCCCTCCCTAGTTTTCATTTCTACCTTTAACCTCAATCCTTAACGTCATGCCTTACCAGTTCAAGAAACTTCAAATTACAGGATAAATTATCAGACCTAAGATTAATCTCTGTCTGATGAAGCTGTCTAAATCTATATTTTTATTTCTATGTGAGGCTACAAAGTGACACTTAGGTCATTGATGAGGATGATGCAGGAAATTCTGTTTTTTATTACATACCGGTAGGTTTAAAAAATGCCCAGCTTCCAAAGTCTCTGGGCACTTTACTTTATAAAAAGGCGGAATTATAATAGGATAAACGCCATGTGTTCAGAAAGCCATAAAAAACAGCACATATCCTCACAAAGTGCCCTACCTCCTAGGAAAATAGTCAGGTTTTCAATGTCTTTTGGAAAGCCATCAAGGGGGGAGCCATACAAATCTCTGAGGGGATCCTGTTCCAAAGGATGGCATAGAGGATATGCCCCTGTGTTCTCACTAGATGGCATTATTCAATTGAAGGGACTTGAAAAATATTCATTCTGCTGGATCAGAAATAAGAGCACTCAAATAATCAGGCCATATGCCATGAAGGGCTTTATAGGTAGTAGCCAGACCTTTAACTGTACCAGAAACCAACTGGTAACCACTGCAGCTTGCAGAGGAAGTGGTGTCACACAGGCATACCATGTCATATCCATTACTGCCTGTGCTGATGCAATCTAGACCAGCTGTAGCTTCCAAGTGGTTTTTCAAGGGCAGCCCCAAGTTGTGTGCGTTGCAATATCCCATTCTTGAGGTGACTAGAGTATAAATCACCGTGATTACAATCTGTTCAAAAATGCCCATGTTCAAATAACTTTCTGTTATGAAAATGGCAATGTATTACAGTATATGCAGAACAGCTTTTACAAATTGTTCAAAAACTGCAATTGTTTCTGAATAGGTTTGAAAGACTAAAAAAGTAATATCTTAACTGAATATACTGTATGCTAGCCATTTGATTGGCTACTGGTCAAACACCTCAATCTTTAACATTTTAAATGCCTTAGGTCTGGGCTACCTGAAAGATACCGTTCCCTGTGTATTCCTACCCAAATCTACTACTCTTTACAGGGCCTCCTCAGTGCCCCACCAAACAAAGTGATGCAAAAATTGCTAAGGAAAAAGACCTTCTCAGCAATGGCAAATAGACTAAGATATGGGAGACAATTTATTCATTGTTGCTCTTAAGAAGATTTCTGTTCTAGTGTTTGGCCTTCTCCATTAAGCAGCTTGTTTTTACTTAAAATATTTTCATTTTACTTATCCTCCCTAGATTTCTAGGTAGTTCCTATTTAATAACTATTAAAACATCAATAAATAACCATTGTTCAAAAAATACTTGAGTTATTATTTTAAAAAAAAACACCAGATGAGATTACACTCTAAAGGCCTCCCTAAAAGGAAAGTCTTTACCAAGAGAAGAGGTTTCAGAGTTTTGATGTAGGCCCTCAAAAGACTCTCTTTCTAATCATGGGCAAATAGATTTCAGGGGTTATTGAGTCATACAGAAAGGATTCCAAAGATGATGTCAATAGGCTAGCAGAGATAGTATGGAAGAAAGCAGAAGACTCTAATCCTGATTCTAAAATATTAATAAATTTAAAGATTACTAAGATTTTAAACAGGAAACCAGTATACCTACTCTAATTACGATATCACATGTTTTGTATATCCCACCCATTAATAATTAGGATGCTGCTTTTGGACCAATTAGATTTTTAATATTCTTAAAAGAGTACCAAAGGTCTTTTGGTAGTTGCCTCTTGAAAAAGCAGCTTTGGGACAACCATGTCCTGGATGACTGAGAATCTCCATAGACATTCTTCAAGAGTACTGTATGCAGCATAAACCACATCTATAATCGAATTATTTCATAATTAATGAACATGTCATCCTGGCTAGATTTTGAATATGCACAGAGGGAAGGGAAAAAGCTGCACTTGGCAACCGATCATAAGTTCGAACAGGTTGCCAATTACTGAGATCACAATCACATAACTGTAGGAAATGGGACATTTTATGACAATCTCCAGAAATTGTGGGTGCTCCGACATTGGAGGTTTTTAAGAAGAGACTGTACAACTATTTTTCTGAAATTGTATAAGATTTCCTGTCTGAATAGGGGGTTTCACTGGAAGACTCTAAGGTCCCTTCCAACTCTGTTATTCTGAAATGCTTTATAGACTCTTTCCAAGAGTCATAACATTGAACAGTCAAGGACCACTTGCATTTCTGTATCGGTGTTGCTGAGAACATATTTTTTCCCTATGTCATTTTCTCAACTAATACTATTTCCAAAATTATTGCTTATAACATAATGAAAACATTTATTACAAACATAAATGTAAGCTGTTAGAGTGATGATATCAATTAGAAAAAATAGATGTAAGAGGAATACTATATTCCAATGCAATTTGAATTAGACAAATATTGAAAAAAATTCAAAGATGCAAAGGTTCCTCATTATGAACATTTACTGCTGTGTATTCATTAACTCAAGAACACTGAATCTTTCTTAACTGTCCTCCACCCTACCAAATTACTATATGTAACAAAAATGCTACAAAAACTGAAAAAGGAGAAATTTATCCAATGAGAAGGAGTTGCTTTACTCTAGGTATAACGTAACTATAAAGCACGAGATAAATATTTTTCATTTTTTCTCATTAAATTTTTTTTTAATTCAATATCACAAAACTAGACATACATCACAAATAACACATATACTCGCGAATCAGTTTCCTGACAGTTTCGTGGTGATCTCAGTCTTAAAATGTTAGATTTTCAATATGGGGCAAATATAGAAAATATATAGGCAACTTATTTTGAGGTTTAAATGCATAAGATGTCATAGTGCAAACCAACTCAATTTAGCCAATCCAGGCTGCTCTCTATGAGCAATATATCCTAGAATATAAGATATAGCATATTACTGAAAGCACAAGAATAGAGCTAAACCAAGCCAATCTGGTATTCATACTACAAGTCAATTAAAATACTAGCTTCAGTTCTAGAAAAAAAAAAACTTCACCGGTGACTTAAACATAACAAAAGATTTATGCAAAATTTAAAAGAAGTCAGAAATAATATTTCAACTTTATAAAAAAAATTACCACAGGCCTGCAGAAGACTGATTAGTTCCTCCTTCAACAATATGGACACTATCAACAAAGCTGGGTATATCAACAGCTTTTAATGAAGAGGTAATGCTTGTTTGACTACTGTCCTTTTCTGCACTCATAGAAATAGTGATGTCTTCATTGGAAATTTCAACTTCATCTTCTTTCACAGACTCTTTCTTCTTTTCCAAAGGGGTATTCCAAAACAAGCTGGCACCTATAGGAAGTCAAATAAAAATATTGTGCAATTTAAACTAGGCTGCTGCATTATATGCTGTATGTGATGCATATTTTGAAACAACATTGCACCATTTACTCCATTACGGATATAAACTGATCTGATTACTGTATTAGCTGATTCTTATTGTAAATGCAACATTTGTTAAACAACTGAAAAATGTTAATCTATCACCAGTTTGTCTTTGTATGCAGTGCTGATTTGTAATCCTAAAACTGGCATAAATAATTCTAACCAGGGCTGAGGGTTCTATGATCCCATTACAAAATGCCTGTTTAGTAACAGAGGCCCAATGTGTCAAGGTGAAAATATTATAGCTGGTAGGATTTTTTAAAAACATGTTGACATTTGCTTTGTGTTAATTATGAGCAAACTAAGTTAAACAATCCAGTTATTTTACAATATTGTAAATCTGAAGCATAATGTTATATTATAGTATGGGTCACTAAGTAGGTTTCTGCAGAAATTAAAGGGCAGATTCATCATAAGCTATGAACAACCAGAACAAAATGGCTCCAATGCTTTCCCCGAGTTTAGTGTTATTAAAAAAAAAAGTACAATAAAACATTACCTGTACTCACTGCAATGCTGATACTTTTCTTCATGTGTAACCCTGGAGAAGACTGGGTTTCCATGGCAACAAATTCTACTTGCTTCTCAGACTGTATGCTATTGTTTTCTATGGATCTGGAAGCACAGGACTGAAGAGTTTGTGCCTCTAAGAGCTGCTGGATCTGTAAACAAAATATGTGTTAACTGAACAGTCCAGATAAAAGGAGAACCAATTAGTATAAATTACTTGATAACAATGTATCCTACATATATTTAGGACTGTTTTCCTTTCAATGAACTACATAAGGCAGTGTTTTAATCCCCTTTCATATATAAGAAGATAAAGTAGAGCACCATACCACAGCACACAGAAATAGGCAGTTGAAATTAAAGAAAATCATTAATTTAGCTGGCTTCTGTTCAATATTGACTTTCCAGCATAAGAAATGTTAACAATAAAAACACAAGTTACATTAAAACTTCTACTTGCTTCAGAGATTGAAACAGAAACTCTCAAATTCCAGCTTGAAAGTCACACCAATCATTGTCAAAGAGCAATTATATTTCAGTAAGGCAGCCAAATAGATAATTGAAATAACCCAACCAACCTGAGCCTGTAGGAGCTTGATTTGCCTATGCTGTTCACCAAGAATTCTGTAAACATCTGAAGATAATTCCACCATTTCATTATCTGATACTGTATTTGCAGCAGGAAGGTTAATACAAGCTGAATGTGTCGTATGTGACTGTGCATTACCATGATTTACTGGAGATGACATTCTTACTGCAGCCGATGTGTTATTATTATTAACAGGAGGACAATTCGATATTATTCCACGATGGCCTACATTAATAGGGCTACTTGCGGCATACACTGGATTGCAACCTCCATTTACATAGTCTTGATTCTGATGGAACATTAATTTTGTACTCTCCTGGGTAGGACCTGAACGATTTTCAGGGCTGTCATTACATAAGCCTTGCCAAACATTTGCTGGACTATATTGTATATGGCCATACTGCTGACAGTTGCAAATACAAGGAGAACAGCATGATGGACCTTGAATTGGTACCCGAACTCCCAGGGGTCTTCCCAGATAAGGTGGTGATAGTGTACAAGCATGCCAGGGATACTGGGAAACCACAGGATGTTTGTTAGATTTTTGTGCTGAAAAGCCATTAGTAGAAAGTTCTCCTTTCTGCGGAACATCATCATTATTTGCCAAGAGTCTTTCAGAAGGAATTGCACGTTGATGCAGTGATGTATTTTGTGGAAGTTCATTACAGGATATTGAAGGAGAAGAAGTAGGTACACAGCCCCTTTTTGCTTGAGAGCCAGCTGGGCTGGGCTGCAGTTGTAGTGGAGACTGCATTCCTTGGTAAGATTTTAAAGATGGAATCCTGTGTTTCAGATGACTTGGTATTTGCTTTGGAGGAGGCTCTCTGGCACCCGAAGCAAAGATCTGTCTCCCAGCATCAGAGCTCTGAGAGTGCTGGGGAACATGCGCTATTGAGTATGCTATCTTAGCAGGTTGATGTACAAATGAAGATTGATTTTTAATGACAGCATGTTTAGATGTTGGTACAGATTCTGTGGAGAGGCCTTCAAGTACAATGGACAGCTCAGGAACTGAAGGATGGATCTCAGTCATCTGGAAACCAAGACAGTTCAAAAATAAAAAAATATTTATGAATTCTTAGTTTACCAAATTAATTTGAAGTATTTTTATCATCTATATCATGAATAGAACTTTGTGCAAAGAGAAATAATAAGATAAGGTGTATACTGTAGAAAGAAATATGTCTCTACCAGGTGGCCTAAAATATGATAGGATATTAGAGAGAGAGAGAGAGAGAGAGAGAGAGAGAGAGAGAGAAGATACATTAGTGCAAGTGCTCAATGTGAGAACATGAAGATACTATAAAAATGCTTTACCAAATGTAACACTATAAAACCTAGTGTTTGCAGCTATTGATTTTCTACTACTGATTCACTTTTAGTTTAAAAATTTGAAAAAAAACAAAACCAATTCAATTCAGTTAGCATTCATTTAAGTTTTTAATAAGCCTATCAGTATATCCACACTTTAGCTAGCTCTTGTGTAGATATGTTGTGAAAACACCTCCCTATTTAATTGAGTCAAGTAATTTTGCCATGGTTCAGCTAGTTTACTACTTTCTGCATATTCCCACAGCATAATTATGCAGAGTTCTGAGAAAGGGTCTTCTTCAAACTTAATTTGAAGATAAAGCAGCAATAAAGGGTTAAGAGTCCTGTAGTACAACCTAGTGGCAGGATTATGACATAACACTTATTTGTAAGAACTCTGAACCCGAATGCATGTAATATTAGTTACTGAAAATAAATACTGTAAAGCTAATTTACTGTGACTGCTTTCAAACAAGAAATCTAGAATATACCGGTTGATTGATGGGATGAGGACGGGGAAAAGGTCTTGGAGATGCATCATCTTCCACACCAGAGTCATGATCACTGACAGAAAGTTTATTGGGTGAGCAATCTAGGGATAAACTATAAAAAAATAAAATTTTATAAAACTAGTAAAAAATAATTTCGTTCTCTATTTTTTATTCCTGTAACATATTACAAATAATCATGGGAATCACACAGATTTTGAATTATTCTTATATCCAATATGCCATTTTATAATATAACTGTCTGCAACTCATTGACATGTCATGGCAATTTGCACATTTTATGACCATTATTAACAAGAGAAAGCTGAACAACTGTTTGTAAACAAGCCAGGTAAAGCATATACATTTTATTATCTCTTAATTTTTAATTTTAATTTTATTAACAAATATTACATTTGTTTCTTGGTTACAGAAATAGTGTTTCATTAAAGAAAATGTATATTGTGAGATTAGAAAGTAAAATCTACAAAAAATGTAAATGCACACATATTGCCTGATATCTCTTGGGTAGTTTACTTTTGGATAATAAATTACAATTTATTGGTTTTAATGAAATGAACAATATAAGAAATTATATTGTCTTATCTCCTACTTTTCTGGAAGTTATATTTCACATGGCAGCAGACAGGAACACTATCTGATAGTTAATTATTCTTATTGAAAATCTTTATTAATGCAAGATACTGTAAAAACTTTGGAAGTGATTGAATTGTACTGAACAAATGAATAGTACAGATTATTTTCAAGGATAATTTAAAAAACAACTCACCTATTTATGGATATGTTTTTTGAAATTTTGCTGAAGAATTCTGTTTCTGCATTTATATTTTCTGAGTTAAGTTCAAACTGGATAGGGTATTTATCTGAAGGTTCTACGTCCTGAAATGAAATAGATACAGATACTAAGTCAGACAATCTAATCACAACAAAAGTGCACCTCGCTACATCAAACAATAGTGGTGTTGACTATTTATTGCCTGAAAGCTTTTAAGTACCTGTATGTAGGGGATTCATGACAACTACAGAGAATGTCAGAAGTAAAAATTATTGCTGAAATTTTCTAACAATCATATCAGGTATAGTATAGAGGTACTGAAGTATTCTGTTTTTACTTCTCAATCTTATGGAGTTGTTCTCTACAGCAGTTGTAAGTAATATGCTGGTAATCAGAAAAATGATGCAAAATAAATAATCCTAGTTAAAATAACTATCTATTAATCTTTCCAAATTGAGAGAACAATTGTTTACCCCTTTCATCAACAGCAAGCATCCCACAAGCCTATTTTTCAGTTTGGCTCAGTAAAAGCAACCGTTAACCCTTTTAAAATATGTAAATTATTCAAAATGCAATTTTTCTAAGATATGGTTGGCCCAACATCTTTATTATTAGTCTTGAAATCAAAAAGCTAAACTATTCTTTTCAGATCCCATAATTTTTCTCCCCCCCCCCACAAAAATCAGGTAGTTGCCAAGATTCTCCACCTATATTCTTTTGTTTTTAAACCTAAAAGATAGATTAGGATAAAAAGAATGACTAGCTTAAGGTAAATATCTCAGGTTAAGTAAATAATTTAAATCTAGATCTTCAGTCTTAATCCTAAATTTGTTCCTTCATGGTGAAACTTCAATAGCAGCTGTTATTTTTAGAAAAAAAGTTCTATTTAAAATTTCTAGAGAGATTGTCCTTACTGGAGTGTTAAGGACATTTGAAGCCATAAACAAAAGCATTTCACAATTTGAATATATATGCATTCTAGTTCTTGATATTTTGATCTTATAAACAAAGTAGGGGCATGCTATTTCATATTCAGCATGACAGGAAGTGAAACAACTTACTTTGAACAGATGTAATGTTTCTTTGCATGTAAGTAGCTGGAAGTCTAATTCAGTACGCCCATCATAAGGCAAGCATTCATAAAACTTTGGATCTTTATGATTCAGAGCAAAAAGAACTACAAGAAACCTTCCCGTTTCAGAAAATACCCTAAAGAGAAGAAAAATATTCTATAAACAAAGCAATGCAAAAATCACAAATTCAGAATTTCTATGCAACAACATAAATTGTTCGCTGCCAAGAGTCATTAGTTTGAGATGGTTATACAAATTGAATAAACAAACCAACAAACCAAGTAATTATAAATGTTGAGCAGAATTTAGCATGTTTTTTTAAAAATACAGTACAATATTTAACTAACCATGCTAGAGTCTCAATCACTGTCTGTATTGCATGCCATCATTTATCATAAAACAATTAAACAGAAACAGTAAAGTTACATTACCTTCTTGGACTACTGTGCAAAACTTATTATTTCTGCTACAGTTTGCAAAACAATAAATGCATGCAAGTAGAATACAGGATGATGCTATCTAATCCCAAATGAATTTACTCTGTATTTGCAATGGGGCAAGCAAAGCATTGCTCCATGTATACAGAAAATATTCAACTCTTTGACACAGCCTCCAACCATTTAAAGGGTTTAGCTCAGATAATGTTTTAGAAGATCTCTCCAATAAGATTCTATACTGGGCATGGTATCTGACTGGATTTGTAAAAAGTTCTATCCCACTTTCCAAAGCAGCACAATACAAAAATGGTACATTTCTATGGTCTAGAAATCTCTTGTACTCATTCTTGCATAATATTTAAACATTATATCTTACAACTATATATTGTTCTTTCTGAGGTAGTTTTATAATTGCCTGAAATATTTCATAGTATTTTATGCTATCTACCAATTCTAATTTGTTTACTATTTATTTTAACTATTTTAATGACCTTTTCGATTATACATCTTGGGTGTTTTAGGAATAAAATATAAAATAATATAAAAGGCCAATAAATTAGAATCCCTATTACTATAACAGCAAGAAAAAAATCCCTATTACTATTAATTGAGAAAAACTAATTTTAATTATAATTACCTCTCTTGGATTGATGAACTGTATAAGTATCGCAGACAAAAGGCCCAAACTTGTGGATTATGAATGTGAACTAGCCCACTTAGCCAGCTAGAGGAATAGAGGAGGAAAGATACATTTGAACACTCATATTACAACACTTGCATATCATATACAAATAAAATCTAGACTGAATATCTGAGGTAATCTGCAAATATAATGAAAATGTTTATTATAATATAAATTCAAATGGAAAAAAGCTCATCATCCAAATACTTACATGCCAATCAGTGGCAATGTGCATGCTTTGGGGTCTGATTCCAGAATTAGAAGAAGTTTCCTTGTTTGATCCATTGAAAGATATCTGCAAGTAAAACAAATGACTTTTTTTTTAACCAAGAAAAATGATTTTAAAAGCTTTTGTCAGAGAAGTAGCAAATAAAGGAGATAGACACATGAATTCTTCACATTTTATATATAAGAGAAATGTATGAGCTTCACATAATAGACTATAAATACAACACTAAGAGAACAATTTTGTGTAATTTTTTTAGTACCCTTCTGAAAAAAAATGGTCCGTGTGCATATATTTTACCCAAAAGGAATAGAACAATGTAGTAATTAAGTTATTGCTGGAAATGACTCTTAGAAGATGGAAAAGTCAGGCAATTGACACTTTTACACATTAATTATTTCATTTAATATTACCACCACCTTATAAAAACAATTCAGCAGCTTCCAAATGGTCGAAAAGACCAAAAAAAAACCTACCCAGCCAACCCTCCCCCAAACTACCCATATTTTCTGTTTGAAGGACCAAACATTTATTATCTGTACAGCTGTCACAGTAATGTAATCCTATAATTGCCTCATTCTTGGCCTGAGAAAGTGAGTGGCCCAAGGCCCAAGGCCAACAAGCTGGCCTTATATCTAAGACAGGACAGTTTCTAGCTTGATCCCATATTAAAACAATAAGGACAGTGCAATGGCCAGCTACCTTTCTGTGGCAGTGTAGAAGAGCACAGAGTACAGAGATGGCCTTGAAGAAGACATATGCCAAGTGTTAACTCAGCCTGGAGAATACTAAGGGACAAGGAAGAAATTCAAGATTGCCCCACCTTGGCTCTCTTTGGTTTAAGGTGGAAGGAAAGGAATGCTATCAAGCGTTCCAGCTTCTGCTAGTATATATTATATCAATACAGTATTCCTTGTATCTGTTTTATGAAGTGGTCTATCATAAAGGATTGACAGGTAGAACAGGGATCAGCAATAAGGGCAGCTTAATTAATGTTGGGATGCTGGCATACTTTTCTTCTGGCTCAAGCATTGAAGGAAAGCACTGGAGGAAAGATGCCATCCATCCACTTTACTGGTGTCTGTTATTAGGTACCTGTATAAGGGACAATGTTTCCTTGTGGCTGAATTAAAGATTTTCCCCCCACAAGTAATTATAGCATTTTTCAGCTTAATATGTATTTTCAGTTTAAAGTTCTTGTAGATCTAAACCTCTAGAACTTGCCCTAAAAGAATGAAGCCTTGCAATTTTATATTGGCATTTCATGATTGTGCATGTACAACATCCTAGGACTGGCCCAAAGTCATCCAGATGGCTTTGTCTTTAAGACAGAACGAGAGCGCAAAGTCTGCTGTTTCTAGCCCAGGACTTTAACTACTATTTCAAACTGACTCTTTAATTTCTTTCAAGAACCGGAACTCTTAGGAAGCATTCAATGAAAAACTGCACTCTTGAATGAATCACAAATAATGGACATTGCCAAATTCAAATTAACTTACCCATATTTGTAAGTTCCTTGGATGTGTGCAATACTGATATTGCTACTTAGGTTTCTAGCAAGGGCTGTAGGAATTATTGGGATAGGCTTCACAGGAGTGCATTTTAAAACATTGGCCACTGTAACTGCTGCCCAGTGAAAATCAAAATTTAAGTTGTCCATATTCTCCATTGAAGAGATGTGAACTCTTAAGGTCAGCAGTTTGGTAAATTCCAAAGAATCTTGGCTGTTCAGATTCTGATGCAGTATCTATAGTAAGAAAGTATCAAAATGAATCTCAGAAGTATCATTAGGAGAAGTATCAAGCGGAGCAGTATGCTCCATCCCATAATTGGGTATACCAGGTTGCCCTGATTTAAAAAAAAAACACTTTACCATTACGAGTTGTTTAAAACAGGGAAAGGCACCACCAATAGCACCATTTTTTAGGCATGCTTTTCAACACAGTTGAAAAGAACAAGCAAAACAATAGAGATGATATTCCAATTGTTCTTATCTTTGCTTCTGCCACTAAGAAGAGTGTCAGAAAAAATGAACGATACCAGATATTGAGAATCTATAAGAATTTTCCATGTTTAAATATGCAATCTTTGATATAACTGGAGAATGAAATATTATACAGTCAACACACGGTATCATCCTAAAGAATAAAAAGAATGTCCTCCAAATTCTTACCTTAAATGCTAAGTTAAAATCCTCAAAGGTGTGTATTATGGTATCATTTGATGAACATTCCCAAGCATCAATTCTGCAGGGGATGAAAAAGTCTCCAGGAAGAGGTGCTGTTGGAATTTTCCCCAAACCATTTGGTTCTTCACGACCAGGATCAAAACGGTCTATTGTTAGCAATACACGTTCACCATCTATGCCAGAAAATTATGGCAATTAGTATGCTTTCAGTTTTTATTTCAGTTACTACCTCTAAAGGTTTATCAGTGTCAAAATCTAGACAAACTTTGCTCCAAAGAATTAGAATGACTATAACTTTGCAGCTAGAAGGCACTCAGAATATGGTAAAAAACAAAAGGTCCAATTTTGGCTCCATGTAATCTACAACAGGTAGAGTACTCAATGTACTCTACAACAGGCAGGAATACAAATGAAGACGCATTTTCAACTCATTAAAGGAGATGCAATTTTGTGGGGCTCACATGGTTGCTTCAAAATTAGTTTCCTGTTAGTATGTACACTTGCTTCAATTTCTTTTTTTATATGACTTATGTATAACCGGAGCAACTTTCAAAGCAACAATGTGGAATCCTGTGCACTGTAAACTATCCTATTTTGATGCCCCACAGAGCCCAATAAAGTATTCTTGCTTTAATTACTTAATGAAAAACCATCAATTCCTTTCCATGCAAGAGGAGAATAATATAACTCTCAAATAAATCTGAGCTGTAGAAAAGCATCTTTGAATCATTTATATACCCAAGGGACTGAGAAATTCAAGATGGTAATTCATTATTAAGTAGAATCAGCTTAGTGATGAAACACAGTTGTAAATAATAGATTCTAAATTCAGTACAATGTTTTCTATTCCTTGGTGTTATGTCACAAAAATCTTCTTCTGTGAAGAAGAAATAAGTTTATAAGGTTTACTTATTCAATCAAAAATAGAATAATTGCATACTTACTTTCATCTACTGCAAGAGTGCCAACTAAAAAACAGGTGAATGGCTTCTTTCTACTTTGCTTAGCATGACGATGGGCAAGCCGCAGTGTTTTTTCAGCAATTATTACTTTGGGATTTCTAAGGGATAACAGACACAGAATTTACTCTTTATGAACATACCAAACTAAGATATTCAGTTATCCCCCTAAACTATTCATTACAAGCAAAAACAGCACACCAGGAGAAAAACACCAATGGGATAGAATTTGAAGAAGCAATTTCAGGCTGCCAGATCTTAGTCACTTCTATTTTGATCGACCACAATGCATTCCATATCCTAAAAACCACTTAGAAGCTACAATTGGTCAAGAAAGCAGCTGCAGAGATAGTAGTTGCAGGCATCCCATATAAGATTTTACCCATTGAGCTGCATTGGCTACTAGTAAGATTCCATGTTATCCTCTACAAAATATTTCAATGCTTACAGCTGATTATCTTGGGACCTCTTTCTCCTGTTGTTTTTGCCCCATTGATTAGATGTGCTATTGTTGGCACATTTGTGCTATCATCTTGTGTGATTTAGGAAATATACATCTTCTGCAGCTACATCTAATTATAGAACAGCATTTCCCCTGAGGTGTGTATGGCTCAAAATGTGTTGTGTATGGACAAAATTAAAAAATCATAGCTTTTTCAATAGGCACTAAGTAGGATGAGGTGATACATTTCCTGACAGAATATTTTGACTTTTGATTAGGATATTTTCTCCCACGGATGTAATGCATTTATTATTGTTTGTTCTTTTCTTATGCTGTTATTTTAACTAATAATAAGCCTTTCAGAAGAGAAACAGTGTGGTGGCCTTGTAGTAAAGACACTTGCCTCCCATTCAGAAGAATTGAGAGTTCAATTCTAGGTAGCAACATATGTTTCTCAGCTCAAAGACAAAATATCTGCTGTGAACTCCACATAGGCATCAGGAAGGTCATCTGGGTTCAGCTCCATTCAGTTACCCCAACTTTACCCCTCCTTAAGGGGTTACAGATTCGTTAAAAAAAAACACCTTTTAGAACAACTTCAGTGACTGAAATGGCATGCAAGTGGATAAGGTGAAAAAGCTCTAGGAGTATCATTTTGATCCTTCCTAAAATTTAACTTTTTATTTATCTTATTACTTAAATATAGTCATATGCACCTGTTCCAAGTTATACACCAAGAAAATCCATGTTTTAACATTTTGTCCTTTACATACAGCAAAGGAAAGTTCAAATTTTGCCATGGATATATTATATTACCTAATAATAAATAATAAACTGGATGGAAACAAATACAGTATTATTTAAAGGTTAACTCAGTTCTCAATCTCTGGTAGATGAAATGAAGAAAATCACTAAAAATGTTTGGTGCTCCCAAACACTCTACAGTGTTGAACCTAAAAGATTATAAAACTTACCTATAACATAGGTGAGAAACAATGCTTTCTCCAATAGGAGTTGGATTCCAAAGTGCAAATTTTGATGCAGGAAAACTAAAGGATGGCATCTTTCCCCAAACCCCTCTGAAAGATAAAACAATTTTAGATTTACCATATATTTGGGTATAGTTGGAAAAAAGATGATGACTAATATTCAGATATTTCATTTTAGTGTCCATAATTATATACTATAAGTAAGGAACTACCTTTTGTTTGCAAATTCCAGATAGCCTACCTAACTACAAAACAAAACTACCAAATCGATACTACAGAAAAGAAAAAAATTATTTTCAGTGCAAATATTCATTCTCCATATCAGTAGTCTTTAAAACTACTCCATCTGAACAAAATATAAATACCTTTGGTTTTGAGATTCAGGGGAAATTGGTTCCATGATACATATGTATGAAATTCAAGTTTTGTACTCTGTAAGAAAACATAACACAGGAACATTAATTGGCATTAATTTTTGGCATTATTTTTTCAGCAGAAACAACTTCTATTGGACAATAAACCAACAGCAGGCTTCATTGTGAAAGATTGTTATTTTCCCGATTTCTAATTACTCAAGACTATACACTGGCTTCACTTATAACCAACTTGGTAGCAAGAATTAAACTAATGCAACAATGCTCTGTAATCATCATTAAACTTATGCATAAAGACTTTCATATAGTTTCTTGTGGGAAGGGAGGTATCCAAAGGCTTCTTGATCAAACATGGCCTTTAAAAACTTTAAAAGGCTGGAGCTGCTCTAAGCCAAGTAAATTACACTATTTTGTAGGAGAGATAACCCATTTTTAGACACTGGAAAGTAAGTTTCTAGAGGAGTAGGGACCCAGGAGGAAGCCTATCCCTCCCCTATTCCTCTAATCTTACTGAGTGGGCAGTTATGAGTGTAGGCAGACAGTCTCCAAGATCCCAGTTCCCAAGCCATTTTAAGCTTAGTAGAAGTAGATCATATGAATATGAAAGACATATGGATCAAAAGAACCAAGAAAGCAGACACATCTGAAGCCTTAGTAGGTTAAATATTTGAAAGAAAGAATAAAAGCACTATCACTGTGTCAGAATAAAATACCAAGATTTCTACAGTATATATAAACTGTAGATCTTTCTAGGAGGCATAAAGCAGGAGTGAAGGTGGACTTTTCATTATTCTGTCATTTATTGCAAAATAGTCCTTTCATGTCAGTTTCTTGTTCAAATTATGAAGCTAATACTCAAGCAAAACTCAAAATTTAATAAAACTGGGGAGATGAGATATAAGTGCAAAGTTCTTCCCCTAGAAAAAGTAAATCAAATAGGATGGGAATGCCTATTGGAGGGAATATTCAGATTTGGAATAGTTTATATGAAACCGAATTTGGAACTGTGCTTAACCATAAGCAGAATATGGACCAGTAACATACCATGCTATTGAAAAAGGAAATACTATTATTAGCTACATTGTTATTTTTCTTTATCTAAGGATCAGTACAGTTCTTGATTCAAATGACTACATTTTCAATCAGTCAGATTCCATCTAAGGTATTACATCTAGTTCAATAAATGTGAGATTGGTTCAGTTTAGGAAAACAATGGTTTAGTAAATGGAAGAATTGAATAGCGAAGCCAATTACTAAGAAATGTGGCCACCTCTCAATTGGTTGGGTTCATACTGAGGCTGGGCATCCACCTAGCAAGAATGCATTCATTTAGAGCCTATACTGAGCAAGAGATTGGATTCAGTGACATAAAAGCTTCACAGCGAAATTACAAGAAAGATGCTTCCCAAATACCACAAGTTGCAGAGAAGTAACAAGAGACTATAAAAAAAAATGACATCCAACCAAATAAGAAACACCGATGAACAGACATGTCCCCACCTTTAACTATTAATGCAATTCTTTCATATTATTTCTGAAGTACGAAGACTTGTTTTGATACGAGGCAGCAAATAAATATAATAAAATATAATATAATAAAAATGCATACTCTGAACACTTTGATTACGTAACCTCATTCGTAGCCCCGTGCGTTTTTACCACTATTATTTTTTTGGGAAAAGCTAAACATGAACCAAATTGTTCACGTTCATTGTTGAGAGACGAACAACCCATATGTTGGCGAATTACTTTAGGGAAACTGACAGAAACCACTGCCGATAACAATATTGTAGCCTCTCGTTTATTTTTCTGCCAGAAGGTAGGGGGGGGGGAAGTATCCAAGGCCAAGGCAAGGCAATCCCACCTAGAATAAGGATCTCTCCGGGCACTTCTGCACTATTTGAGTAACTTAGTTGAACCGTTACTGCAAGCCTCAACCCAGGCTTGTATAAAAAAAAAGGAGACTTAGAATCATTTACAAAAGGAGGAAAGAGAAACACCCTATAGATAAGAAGCGAAACGATAAAAACGAAAAGGGAATGTGTAAAATAAAATAAAATACCCGCCTCAAAAGCAATATCGTCCCATTTACCTCACAACTCTCATTCAGACTCCGTTTTTATTCCCGGGTCGCCAGAACCGGACGCAACTCATTCAACCAAAGCAACTGAATTCTTATTCCCCTCCTGTTGTGGCGGCTCCAATGGCGGCACAATCAGCCAATCCGAAGTCCCTCACGGCAACTCGGTTTAGCCAATCCACGCTTTGAACAAGCGCTTTCCTCCGCCCACCACCCTTTTCGAATCGTTCATTTAGCGTCAATCAAAACCATCGCTCCCGCCTAACGGTTTGTCGTAACCAATGACCAAGCTTCTTGGTGAAATAAAACCGCCTTTTAAGCTTGCGCGCGCGCGCGCGCGCATCTCTTAAGGGTGGGGTTTTAAAAAGAGGTTTCTTTTAAACGGCCTCAAGAAGTCCAGCTACTGCGCAAGCGCCAAGGTTAAAGCAAGGTGGGGTAGCTCTTTTTGTTGCCATAGCAATCGCTTCTAAGGCTTTCAGCAAAGACAGCAGCCGTAATCGCAAACACTTTTGAGCAAACATAATTAAGAAAGGACTGTTAACGATTTTACAGCCTAGATACTGGCTCAGAAGTAAATCTCAGGTACATTAGGAGCGTCCTACTCAGGCCCTTCGAGTTCAGTGGGGCTTAATCCCAGGTAAGTGAGTATAGGATTGCAGCCTCTTTCAAGTTGCTGCGAAACCAGCCCCGTAAATACCAACAAGAAGTAATTTGATAGTTGTTAATCTACTTCTCTGCATCTACTGTCAGATAATTAAAGGGCAGAAGCAGCGCTGTTACGTGGTTTGTAACACTGGAGTAACCTGCCTGATTGAAACACTGCCCAAAATAGAGAATCAGTCAAGTGGTGCCATTGCTGGCATTTAAGGTTTTCGTTCACTCTGAAGCTATGTTTCTCAGCCTCAGCAAGTTTGAATCGACTCCAGCCAGCATGAAGTTGAAGTCTATACCTCTTAAGGTTGCTGAATTTAAGAAACACTGCTCCAAAGCTGGTGGTATTTCGGTCACAAATCAACAGGCCACCACTAGAAAGCAACGAAGAAATCTATCCTTGTTTTCCAGTCCATTACAATAGACTATTAGGTTCTGAAATTAGCATTAATGCAACTAAAACATTTCATGGCATTATGTGAAAGTACCACGCATCTGAAGAATATCAAGTTGAGGAAGATTGCTCCAATTCTTATAGCTTGTTGTGTCCTCCATAGGTTTTCATACGCAAGGCAGCAAGGAACTTATTTCCCCTACAATAATTATATTGCTGTACATACCACAATAGACTCTTGAAAGGGCAATTGTGTCCTTTTACACAAGACTTTATGAAAATAAAAATAGTATTGTGTTGACTCGGAGAAAAAGAATTTTCTGGCCATATTGAACAAACAATTCCTTAATTACATTTGAGGCTATGGAGAGCTTAACTGATTTAAGTTTTGGCAACTACAATTTTCTTTACCTGGCTTATTGTTTGAACTTTAAAATAAAAAATACTTTTAAAATTCAGCACTAGAACATTTCCAAAGATTTATGAGCTACATTTATCTACATCTTTCAATTTAGTGACTTCTCTAAAATCATCTTACTTCTCATTGATACAACTGATTGAAGTTTTAAATTTATTTCAACATTTTGAATAGAGAACCCAATTGAAAAATGGCAGTTTTCAAAAATCGTGTCAAATATTTGCTAAATGATCTTTTGCTATTTTGGTGTGTTCTTATGCCCTCAAATAAGCCAAATAGTTTTGGACCATAGAATTAAAGTTAGAGGCACTTTCTTTTGAATCACCATACAGTAAAATAGGATTAGGCTGTTTTGGCAAGAAGTAAACATTTGGGAGACCAAATTGCAGCATGCAAAAATCCAGAGTTTTGGTTTTTAATAAGCATTATTTATTACATTTATGCATGTATTAAACTTACAAGGCAGCCCAACTTGTACACAAGTGATTCTGGGTGGCTTACAATATTTTAAAAAAACCAGCAACACAAAAATCAAACCTCCGCCCCGCATAGTAGAGGCATATTATATACCATGTTGTATTACAACACAAGGCTTGTTTCTCAATGAAATCGACATTAGCCAACTTCCTTCATCAAGATTTCATCAAGTGAATCGAAGCTGTTCTTCCAAAGCGACCTTACTGGTTCCTTGCACCCTCCCATCTGCCAGCCCTTCAAAGGGAACCGTACTGTAATTGCCTTCAGAACCGCTAATCCTGGCCCGCCCCCACCAGGCCTTTCTGCGGGCGTCTCTCTCTCTCTCTTCCCAGGGTGAGAACCCGGAAGCGCTTTCTCTTCCTGGTGACACATTACAAGCCATCTCAGCCGGAGGAGTCTGCGGCTTCCACTGTAGTCGTGGCCGGATTCTTCCCCCCCCCTCCAGTTTCCCTCCCTCTTTCTTGGCGGCGTATGTTTTGCCGTTGCCTCTTTGGGGCAACTGCCGGTCGGGTAACTGCTTCGCTCCTTCGCCCCCACGCTTTCGCCGCTGCTTTCTCCCTTTCACCTCGCTTGCTGCTCCTCATGAAGCCGGTCGTTGTCTTCGTTCTCGGCGGGCCTGGAGCCGGAAAGGGAACCCAGTGTGCCCGCATTGTGGAGGTAAAGGACGGTGATAGCGTTTCGTGGGTTTGGTTTGGTTTTTCCCCCCCTCCCGCGTTTCTGTTCCTTAATGTCGGGAAAGAACTACAATTTCTAGAAGGCGGTGCCTTTCGAAGAGTGCCGGCAACTTGCTTAGTCGGAGCGCAAAGAATGATGGGGCCTGAAGTTCTTTAATGGTTTGAGGTCCGGAAGATTATTACAATACTCAATACTGTATTCCAAATGAATCTCGTGCCGGATCTGACCGGTTCAGCTACGCTATCAAAAGCGGGTGCTCCAGAACTGCCATCAGGGCTTGGTGACTACACCCCCCCCCAAAAAAAAGCATAATTTAGTACACTCAGAAAACAACTTCTGGGGAAATGTGAGGTAAATGGGGCGATATTGCTCTTGGTGCGGATATTTTTTTTCTTTTTACAAAGTCTCTTCATCTTTGTCGTTTCGATTCTTATTTATAGGGCATTTCTCTCTCCTTTTGTAAATTACTCTCTTTTTATATAAGCCTGAGTTGAGGCTTGTATATAGTAACGTTCAAATAGGTTACTCAGGAAACGCAGAAATGGCCGGAAAAAACAAACTTCGATCCTTATTCTGCATGAGATTTCCCTTGGCCACGACCTTGGATACTTTTTTTTCCTTCCTTCCTTCCTTCCTGGTTAGGCGGTGTTGCCGTGTTGGCACACAAATAAACGGGAGGCTAAATATTGCTATCTGCAGTGGTTTCTATCAGTCTCCCTAAAGTAATTCGCCAAAGTGAATTTTTGTATCTCAACAATGTACATTGAACATGAGCAATGTTGTTAATCATTAGCTTTTCCCCAACCAATAATTGTGGTAAAAACATTTGGTGAAATTTGGATTGATAGTTTTATGTAGATTCAAGTTTGAAACCAGAAGATACTAGACAAATGCCTAAGCAAATCTGAATATTTTCTTATGGCACATGAAAATGACCTTTAGTTTGTACATAGGGTAAGATCCTTTGGGATTGAAATGCTATGCTATAAATAAAGCTATAAATAAATAAAGCTACTGAAAACTGTAGAAATGGTGATAGACTTTAGGAGATACCCTCCCATATTTCCACCTCTTGCAATACTAGACAACACAGTATCAACCGTAGAGACCTTCAAATTTCTAGATTCTATCATATCTCAAGACCTAAATTGGACACCTAACATCAAAAAAGTCATTAAAAAAGCACAACAAAGAATGTTCTTTCTGCTCTAACTCAGGAAGCTCAAACTGCCCAAGGAGCTGCTGATACAGTTCTAAAGACGAATTA
>JANHFT010007638.1:57655-72432 GCA_032467955.1 Pseudoxenodon macrops
CGAGGCTCTGGGCGGGGTGCCCCGCCTCCTCCTCCGCCGGGTTGAGGCTGCAAGCTGCATTTCGGGGGAAATTGCCTCCGGAGACCGTCCGCTCGCCTCGGCTGACCACGCCTTCTCCCGTTTACTACTAATGTTAGTGTTCTCAAAGACCAGCTAAAACCAATCCAATTACCTTCATCTCTGTTGGTCAATACAATCCATCATGCACAATAGTTTAACTAATGGTCACATTAGTTGATGACAATGAAAATTATTGCCCAATATCTGTATTTTTTTTAAAAATCCATACAGGATGAGGAGAAATAATGCTCAGACTCAGCTTGGGGGGTGCTCTTCCATCCCAACTCTATTCTAATATTAATAGCAAAGCAAAACGCTTCTATGACAGCTTTCAGAGTATCAATCACTTATTAGGCAAGATAAAAACGAGTCCCGGAATGCTCAAGATTATATCTTTCACAGCTCTGATCTACCTCAAGCAGAGAAGATGTTGTAACTGCCAACAGCAGTGTCAGATCTATGGAGAGGGTTTTGAATATTGCCATTCTTCCTTGCACAATAATTACCTGCATTCTTCACTCTCTTAAAACAAATATATACAATCATCATGATGAAAGAACCTTCAACCTGACAGCTGTAAATTAAAATCCTTGTTTGGCCATGATAATCAGTGACTGCCCTTTTCATAGTCACCCACATCCTGGCCATATAAATCTGTCTCATAAATTGTTTAATAAATTGACTTGGAACCAATCATATTATTTCTCCCCTTCATACTAGTGAACTTCACAGGATTTTTCTGTGGGGCGGGGAGGAAACCTACTTCCACTGTGCTGAATCTTATAAAGGAAATGTATAGGCAAATAACCAAAAAAAGCAAACCTTGGATTAAATTAAAACCTAGACCTTGAAAATATCAATGCCTGTCATTTATTCAAACAGAACAGTATATATTTTCATGCTACTATCAGTACTCACCTAGAGAAACAACAGCAACACTCTCTGGCAAGACATGCAGTCTGTATCTTATCAATAAATGCACCAATATGATGCAAATAGCTGAAGAGAAAGCAGACAATATTTAGAGTTATTTAACAACAAAATTCTTAATCAAACAAATTCTGTCATTATCCTTTGAATTTAAAATATGAAGCTTGAAAAAAGTTGAACATTCCTAAAAGAGAGCCAGTTACCGTAGTTAAATGCTATCTATAGTAACTTTTAAATATTTTATATGAGCTTACAGGAACATTGTTCTGTGAGTTCTGATCAAAAACAATGTAACAGTCATTGTCAACTTCATGTCATTTTTGGATACATTGATGACTTTGATCCAAATAATTCTTTCACATATTATATTTAGAAAAAGTCACTTGTAGGATTATTCTAGAACAGTTCACAATGAGATGTGCAGAAAAGAGCAAATACCTAATGGGGAAGGGGCAGATAGCTGCTAGGAGGAAGAACCCTAACTTCTCCCATTTGTGCAAGAAATCCTAGGATTCAAAGCTACGTATCCAATTATAAATGCTGTGTAAATTCTTGCAATCTGTTATATTTTTAATTAACAATCCAGGACAACAGATTTTCTTCCATGTAAACATGGAAGAAAGTAGCATCACTAAAAATGAGATACATAGGTCAGAGGAAGCCAATCTTTTTAGATCAGCAGGAACATTTGTTATTATGAGAATCTGTTGGACCTCCTGTAGCAAAATACTTGCCACAATGCACATGGTAAAACATAAAATAAAAACATAAAAATGCCAATGTGTAGAGCCACCTTAATTATGGGCCGGTCAGTAAACAAGTCACTTGGTTCACTTAGTGACCCTGATTTGCAGGTTTGTAATTACACTGGCCTTTTTCAATGTTAAGAGTTAGGCCCCGGCCTATGGAGAGTAATAGCTCCTGTACCCAGAGCGCCAGGCTCTTGCACTATAGAGCGCCAAGCTTTTGCCTCAGAGAGCGCAAAAGCTCTTGAACAAAAAAAAATGTTTTTAATTTATCCTGGCAGGGGTTGCAAAACGTGGTGCCAGCAAGTCTCAGGCCCTTAAATTTAGCTGCTCTCAACTTGATTGAAGTCGCTGTAAGCAATTCCCATCTGAAGCTTTTCAATATTTTAGCAAAAATAAACTGCCGATACTTCAGAGGCTTGTTTTGGCGCCTTTTTCTCCGTTTTAAAAATAGTGCTGCTGCTTTCCTTCACAGATAGCCTGGCCGCCTGCAAATGGATCCAGGCAGCCAGGGGAGGCTTTACCCAGCTAATCTAGCCCCCTACCCTATGGCAATGAGTAGTGAAGCCGCGGGAGGTTCCTAGTCGCCGAGGGGATCGTTGTAAAATAGGGGGGAAGGTTCAGAGACCGCCAGATCCCCGTTGGTAATTAGCGTGCCCAGCGACTTGACTGATGTCTATGGGAGTCAGCTGGGAGGCAACTTACAGTTGGATGAGAGAATATACAGTAAAAAAGAGAATTTAGACGATGAGAAGAGATAGTGTCCAGGAGAACGGGCTTTATAGGTCTGTCCTGCTGAGACTGAGTTTTAAAAAGCTACCTTCCCTAGTAACAGGGGAGGGATTTCAACTATACAGACTCAGTCCAATCAGCTGAGAGGACAGATTACCTAATCCTGGAGGCTGTCTCAACTCACTATGGAGAACATTTTTTTGCTTGAAGTCAAAAGAATCATTAAACTATATATACCACTATATATACCCCCAAAACCAGGAAAAACAAATTACCCATAACAATAAGGAAGTTCCAATCCCCAAAAAATTATCTTTGGCAAAAAAGTAAAACTGGCTACCTAGCCAACTTTAAAAAAACAGATAAAGACTGAATGCACCAATTATCATATCAAACAAGACGAAAACCTGTGCATGAAATCCAACCATGCCTTCTACAATTTTGTAAACAACAAACTTAAAGAGTCAAGAACCATCCCACCTCTAAAAGGACTGAACAATAAAGACTGTAATGATGAAACCATTAAAGCCAACCTCTTTAACAAATTCTTCGGCTCAGTCTTTGTAAACAGCAACAACTCATGTCCAATATTTCCTAGTCGAACCACAAACAATTACAGTGAACTAATACACATCGATTTTACAGAAGACAATGTTGAAAAGGCACTACACCAGGGGTGAAATCCTACCGATTCGGACTGGTTCTATAGAATAGGTAGTAAGCCGCTGGTGGATTTGTGGAATTTTTTTTGGGAAAGAAATTTTTTTTTTGAATTTTTTCTGGGTTTTTTTCTTTTGCGCATGCAGCTTGCTTACCTTGTTCTTAGGACTGAATCCCGAGCCACTGGTTGAAAACGCATGGCTTGCTTCAACATTTTTAAAGCTAAAAAACAACAACCAGGCAGAAGCAGTTGCTGACCAAGGAGATGGATGTCATTGCAGCCTGCAATCCATCTCCTTGGTGAGCAACTGATTCAGAGCCTGCTTGGCTCCTTCAATTGGGTAAGTAATGCCCCCCCCGAGGTTCTTTGTTTTAAAAAAATAGAGAATTGGGGGGGTTATTTTCTTGGGGTTTTTTTAGGATTATTTTTTTATAGACATAACCATTTAAAATTTAGAAAGTTTTAAATTTAGCCGCTTTTATCTAAAAATATAAATAAAATATGGAATATTGTGTACTTTTGCAATTCTGTTTAGGCAGGGGGTTGGACTAGATGGCCTCCCAAGGTCCCTTCTTCCAACTCTGCAAATCTGTTAAAACTGTTCAATCTGTTGCTGGTGCCATTTTGTATGCTTTTGTATTGTGTGTGAGTCAGTACAGCTGCTTTTGCATGGTGTGTGAGTCAGTTGTTCTGTCTGTGTAAAGTGGAAAAGCATGCCCACCTGGTCACCTGACCTCCAAGCCATGCCCACAAAATAAGCCACACCCACAGAACCGGTAGGGAAAATTTTAAGATTTCACCCCTGCCTTTCTGTCATCCTTTCCTCCCGGATCCCATTCCCAGCCAGCCAGCCCTCGTGTTAGTGAGTCTGGTGTCGGCCGCGGCTGTGTTGGACCAGTGTCTTGGGCCAGAGAGCAAGCAACCAAGGCATGCCCGGCAGCAACAATGGCTGGAAGAAGCTCCAGCAAGAGTGAGATGACGGAGAATCAGCTCCAGCCGCTTCTCCATCCCCTGCCATCGCCCTTACCTTCTCGGGCCAGGCGAGAGTGACGGGGAGGAGAGGACAAGGGCTGGGGCCAGCCGGTGGTGGGATCATCCAACAGGGAGCCATAGCAGAAGGCCCAAAGAGCTGCATGCGGCTGCAGAGCCGCAGGTTGCCAACTCCCCGGACTAGTTTAACCACAAGAAAAACTGGCTTTCCCTTTTTCCCCCTGAAAAAAGTTATTTGTATCTTGTAACTTTGGTATATTTTGGTATATTGTATAGTTTATACAATAAATTTGAAGAAGAACTTCTAATATATACACAAAATTATTTATTTAAAAGTTATTCTGTTTTTTATCAAGAATTTTCTGTTTTCAAAGAAATGTGATGGAAGTCTGATGTCTGTATTTTATATTTGCCTTTATGTGAATCTTATATTGTATAACTTCTAAATAGCTTAAGTTATTTTCCAAACATTCAAAGGAAATCTATAAAAGAGAGTATTTGTAGCTCAGAGTTGAAATGAGAGGTCCTTGGTGCTCTCTGAACTTGATTGTTTTCTTGCAGATGTTTCATTACTCAAACTAGGTAAAATCAGTGCTAGTAAGAAGTGAGGTTTGCTCTCAGTTTATATTCTAATATAAATGAATCCATCTCATATCAATGAATTTGGGTGGCATGCAAAAGTTAAAATCAAATGAAATCAATTATCCAAACAACAAATGCTTGAAGTTAAAGAAATCATTTCCAACTTATAACTGAAAAGAACAGTAATAAAACTGATCAGTCAGCAGAGCTCACCTGGTTTCTTTGCCCAAATATATGAGAGAACAGCCAGGTCTTTATTACTAATCATGTAAAGAAAGTGCATTTATCTAATCAACACTTTATGTGGATTTAACTTAATTATGATTTCTTTTCTTTAGAAATATGGTTACACTCATCTTTCTGCGGGTGACCTCCTTAGAGATGAGAGAAAAAGACCAGGCTCTCAGTATGGAGAACTAATTGAAAATTATATTAAGGATGGGAGGATCGTACCTGTTCAGATAACAATCAGCTTGTTAAAGAGGGTAAGTTTACTTCCATTTCCCATATAAATCTAAAACAAAATATTAAAATATTTATGTACTTGAACTTGACTTTTAGTAGTGAAATAACATACAGTATATGACACATGGATTACACTTTTCATGAAATAATGCTTTTCTCTTTATGAACCCATAAATCCATGGATAGAGAATTATTCAAAATAATTTCATTAGATATTGTCAGTCCCAAGAACCAAGAAAGACAGGTGGTGATTCTTCCAAGCAGAGTTCTTGATTGTTCCACAATTATAGATAGAATCTTGCCAAACTGAAGCACTCTACTATCTATAGCAAGCATATACCTGAGAACTATTAGGGAGAGTCTGTTTTCACCCTCTTGGTTTCACACAAAATATCTGGACTGAGTTGCCTCTTATTCTTCTGGAATGCACCCCTTCCTCCTGAAAATCCAACCTATTGCATTTCATCACAAATATGTGTTACATCTCTCTTCATGATAAAGACAAAATTCTGGGCTGAAGCATTCTACTTCAGTGACATGTGCATCTCCTCTGATATACTTTGACCTAAAATAGACTCAAAGTGTGCTACATTTTGTAAACTCCTTTGAATCTTTCCAGGTTCTTCAAATGAAAAAAATGCCAAACGACAGAGAAGGCAGTAGTATTGTGAGGGGCAGGATTATCTACTTATCTTCTAACAAAATAAAGATATAATCAATACGTTCGGGAGAGACAGTAAAGCAATATTCAAAAAGTTTTGACAAACCTGACAAGTGTTGCTAATGCTTGTAACCACCTGCTGCAGATCATTGGTTCTGAACCCAAATTGCCCCTTGTAAACATGAAAACTGATTCTAAACTTTTTCTATCCCTCCCTCTCTATTTGTTATAAGAATAATAAAATTCAAAAGATTGGATTCAAATATGACAATCTATTGATGTCACATTATCTACCAATGAAATTGACTCTTCCTTCTTCCCATTCACTTTCCAACCCCCCTTGAAAACAGTCAGGAGCTCCACAAGGCATGGATTAATGAAACTGAATGAAAACATGATCTGTTGTCTATGAAGAAATCTGTTCATGTGGCACTGGATACAATGGCGAGTGGGTTATTTTCATCATGATATGATAATTTGTTGACAGACTCTTCAGATTCTTTGATAATTAAATAGTGGAAATTAATCCAGATGGGTTGAGTTGTTGTTTTTTTTACAAAAGTTCAGGTGTATATGTGTGTGCATGTGTCTGTGTGTTCAGATATTAAAACATGATTGCAAGAACACTGTATTTTATTTGGCTGTGTCAAAAATAAAATAAGGTTTCCAATGAGAACTGTTTTATTGATTGCATATATTGTCTCATGTCATGTTTTAATCTGAGCTATTGTTCTCCAGGCTATGGATGAAACTATGGCAGCTAACTCTGAGAGGAATAAATTCCTAATTGATGGATTTCCCAGAAATGAAGATAATCTTCAGGGCTGGAATAAAACAATGGATGGAAAAGTAGATGTATCTTTTGTTCTCTTTTTTGACTGTGATAATGAGGTAACATTAATACATTTCCTTTTATTCAAACAAATAAAAGATTATTAGGTTTCTCTCTTACATATTGCATATCAAGATTTAAGTTAGTTAATATTTAAATGTCTTGGTATTTTTCCCCAGAATGTCTATGTAATTATTTGGCAAACTGAAAAATGTTATACTTTCCTGGAATTACTGTACCAGATATGAGTTGTAAAAGCTCAGAGATATTATATTTTTGCATCAAAGAATAGTATAAAGAAGTGAGTTTTAAATTTGAAGTACTGTGGTATTATGGCAAAATAAATAATGTTTATAGTTCCATTTTGCTTTTTCTTTGATTGCTTCATTTTATTCTTTACAATTTCCTTTATTTGGGTCTGAATCTTATATAATATAGTGGTCACACAATTCAGAATTGTTCACAACTCCTGCCTAACTATAAATGAGCTGCTGACTAGTATATGTAGACAATTTGCTAATTTTTACTCTTGTGCCTGGTATGATTGATAAACAAAGCAGAGGCAATTGGCAATGTGATTCACAAACCCAAGATAGCCATCATCTTTCTCAGACAAACCTAAGTCACAAGACAAGATTTGTTAACTGAGTATACATTTTGTCTTTCTCTCCATTTGGCATTTCTATTTATTGTGAGGAGTATGTCCATATTTATTCACTGCATGCTATCTGACTATATTATTCAAAATAAATTAATGCTTTTGAGAGGAGATAACTTACATTGTTTCAGAGAAGGTTTAAAGTTTCAAACAGTTTTTGTTTGGCTTTGTCCAAAGTAAATGCACATCATGACTAAAAAAACCTTGTAATAAAACCTCAGTTTTTATCACAGCGATAGTTTTTAAAATAAACAAATAGAAATTTATTTTGATCATTGATCAATAACAATACGATCAATAAAATGAAGAACACAAAACTATCCCCTAAGAACAAGAACTATTAGCAATCATTTGTGTGAGATTTACATATAATGTAGCAACATTTTGCTACTTTTAGAGAGAGATAAATTACCGTAATTATTTAACAGATAGTGCAAATAAGAGCTATCTGAGTGCTCCACAAATTTAAATAAAAGAGTAATAAACTGATGACAAATGACCCTGTAGAATGCCAGTTCTTCTTACAAAAGAACATGGACAGAATTCGTTGTTGATGTGTAGATTTGATGTGTACAACGTCAAATAGGATAAATGCTCTACATAAACCATTAGGCAATTAATCTCACATGTCAGATTTAAGTTTCTGCATGTAAAATGTTTAATATAGAATTTTAACCTCTATTTTTACTCTTTTTAAAGATATGTATTACTCGTTGTCTTGAAAGAGGAAAAAGCAGTGGCAGAAGTGATGATAACAGGGAAAGTTTGGAGAAAAGGTACAACGTGTATTCAGAATTTTACTGTTTTGGTTTTCCAATGTTTTTCAATTAAATGATTTTTTTATTTCATTTATTTTTATCTTAGAATTCATACGTATCTAGAGTCTACTAAGCCCATAATAGACCTCTATGAGACAATGGGCAAAGTTAGGAAAGTGGATGCCTCCAAATCTGTTGATGAAGTAAGTTGCAAAAAGAAAAGGTTTGGGATTAAATTGCTTAATGCTTTATATGTAATTGCTCCTGGGGTTTTGTATTTTTCAAATACCTGCTTCTCTTGTATATCAGGTAAAATCCAATTAATTTTTGTCAATCTTAAAAATATCCTATTGGTACAACAATATATTCTGTTTTGAGATCATTGATTTAAGGTGGCATAAGTTATTAAAAATTCAGTATGTTGTGCAATATTTCTTGAGGCTTTCGTACATGCACAAGATAATATATGCATAGTAGAAAACAGAAATTTAAAGTAGCAGAAAGTATGCTTTTAAAACACAGGTATTCAAATCGTCATTAAGCACACAAATATGGCAAAGAATAAAAGTGTGTACAGTATTTTCCCCAACCCAGGTAGCCTTCAGATGTGTGGAATTCACCACCATTACTGAAAATTCTGGGATCACTGTAAATGGTGATATACAGGAGAAGGACAAATTGCTCCTGATATCTAATCAAAGAGCTTTGGTATATTACTCCGTAGCTAAGAGTTGGAAAGAGTTCACGCTATCTGATTCAAAAAATCATAGCTTTTTACAGCCTAAATTCCAAAATGGTGAACAAATTATTAATAGAGAAGACAATTGATAAGGATGAAGATGGAGATTCTATCTCTCTGTGATTGACAGATGCAAATATTGATGAATAAAAGGTTAATTTACCAGTAAGTTTTGTTTCACCTATATTTACACCTTTTAAAAAATGTTAAAGCCCACTTTTTTCTTTGACTTTGAGTCAATCTGAAAGTTTTCTTGGCAACATTTTCAGAATAGTTTTGCCACTGCCTGCGTCCTAGGGCTGAGAGATAGTGACTGGTCCAAAGATACCCTGTGCCTAAAACAAGATTAGAATTCACAGTCTCCAATTTCTAGTCTGGTTCCTTTAACACTATACCCAACTGGCTATTTTAAACACACCAGGAATGTATGTGTGTATGTATATGTATTTGTATGTGTGTGTGTGTGTGTTGTCTACTTTTTACATGTTTAGAAACATTGCAATGTATGTGTATTTTTAAATCTGACCAGTTTCAGTTATTGGCTTACGGAAACATAGTAAATAAAAACATGTTTCTATAAAGTGTCTCTACTTCACATTAACAATTTTAAAAAAAGAAGAATTAAAGTGTTTTTAAAATACAAAACTGCTCTGGAAGTTGAATGCATTATTTTATTTTAATAAGCACTTCATGAAATGCATTTCTTTAGCCAATGTACCATATAATGTGCAACATCGGCAATCAATTTTTCTTTATTTGAACAAGTTGGGACAGGGCTTCCAAACTAAACCCACAATTCTTTAAACTTTGCTCTGAAAGTTATCCCCTTATGCTGGTTATTATGCTGGTGTACTACTGTGTCATAGAAAACTAAGTGTAATGTGCAGAGTGGTTAGAAGAATTGGAAGAACTGAATACAGAATTGCTCTGTAAACTCTCGCTATGCTGCTCATTTTTCACAATCCTGTGTTCTTATTGATATTATGTACAAACATTGTTTCTTCATATCTCTTTCAGGTTTTTGGAAAAGTGGTGAACATCTTTGAAAAAGAAGGCTAGCTTTTTCCTTGAACATCCTTCTAGAATGCTTGAATCTTGCTTTAAGAGCTGCTACTATAGCCCATTTTATAATAGTAATGAAATATGCCTCTTAAAATATGTGTGTTTAAAATAATTTAAAAAAATATTTCGAACAGCATTTAAAATATGACTTGGAAGTGGCTCATTAAAATATCGACATTTAAACTGACTTGAAGTTAGGAAAGTATCTGAATTTTAGGGGGGGAAAGTAATAATCAAATAGCAAACACATTATTTCTGGAAAGCATGCTTTTTTCCTTGTTGCCAAAAGCCATGTTGTTTTTTAGAGTCCCACAAACTGAAATTGTAAATATGAATGAGAGGGCCCATTTAGTTTCTTGATAGTTTTGTACCAAATATAGGAAGTTGTATGAGGAAGTTTTATTTTGTACTGCTTAAAAATAAATACATATTTGCTGTTTTTAAGAAGGAAGTTTCAGTTTAGACATAGCATACTTTCTGATGTCATACTTTTTGCTTAAAGGATTGCTAGGAAATGGAAAACAAATAGCTAAATACCTCCTAAAAAGTGGTCATTCAACCCACAGAATGGAAACTTCCTGTGTGTTTGGGGGGGTATAGCTGTTTTGCCAAACTGATTGGGATGCTGCAATATGAGGATCATAGAGACTAATAGACAGCCCAGACCCAACACGTGGGTTGGGTTTAACAGAAATGGTTCATACAGATCACAAGGAGACATAGGTATTTCAAGTCTCATTATTTCAGTGGAGTGTAAATGTCATTTTCTGAGATAGGCTACTACAAACCAATGTGTTTAAATGTGTTTAAGATTGAATTTGCAGATTATGTAGGTGCCATTTATTAGTACATGTGTTTACCAGTTATATGGGCATTGAGTATTTGTGATACTCAAAGACTAGGTAGAATTTTGCAATCTGATGTTTGAGGGCAGCTACTACACCAACATTCTTCTGCCACCTATTTTGCTGCATGGTAAATGATGAGGAATTTTGTAACAAAATTGTTTATTTATTCTGTAAATTGAAGTGTCTGAGATTGGCTGCAGGATAATATTCTTATGACTGTTTTATGCTAATAATTTTGCATAACTTGAAGATTTTGTTCAATTATACTTTTGATATAATTTGACCAATGTAAATGATACCTTTTATTTTTTAATTCAATGTATGTGTTTAATGCTGTACTGGTAGGAGAAACGAATTTTAAATAAATAATTGGGTATAAAACATACAATTTGTATGTTTCCTCATTTGATGTAATTGCACCTTTAAAGTTTAAATTTTCTGTGTAAGAAAACACAACAAAGGGGGCCGTGTATTTTTCCCCCCGTAACTTTTTATATTTAGGTTACTTTCAAACAAGCCGATAGATTGAACAAATCAAGCCAAAGTTGTCACTTCTCAATGTGCAGATCTGCATTGGCTACCAATTGTCTTTCAGGCACAATTTAAAGTGCTGTTTTTGATCTTTAGGGGCATAAATCTATCCTACTTCAGACACATTATGCAAAGACCCAGCTGTCTTGAAAAAGCTCTAATGCTGGGGAAAGTGGAAGGAAAGAGAAGCAGCAGTAAGGTGGATGGACTCAGTTATGTGGCAATGAGTGCACCGTTGGGACACACGAAAGAACAGATTAGGAGATAGAGTTTCAGGGATAAAGTCTACCTACCGGTATATGGTCACTAGTAGTTGAAAATGACTTGATGGGTCATAATCAATTTTTAGGTATTAGTCAACAAACATTTTAAGGAAAATATACTAAAATATCTCTAGCAAAAGAGAAATCACTTCTTTTCCTGTATGATAGTCTTGTAGGAAAAGAATATTAGTTTGTAGAACAGCACATTGTCATTTAAAAAAAGACACGGGAGTATTGCAAACCTGATCAAAATGTAGGTGTTCTCTCCTTGCTGCAGTTGGCCACAAGGAGGAGTATTTGCTTTGTATTGAAAGGACTAAGCTGATAAAGGAAAAACCTTATGTTCTTAGTGCTCATGTCCCACAGAAATAACTCACTATCCCATAAAAGTAATATAATTTAAAACAGGAACTTTATAGGCAAGAAATGTGTTACACGTCTGGGATTGGGTGCCTCTTTGATAAAATGAGATGTTCTGATGTCAATTGGCTGCATCTAGATGATGAATGGTGAGAGTTGAAATCGTCAACTGGCCCTGGTAGCTGAACCATATAGCATTTATAATCATTACATTTTAAACAAGTCATCCTAAGGACACAATACTGCATTTTCAGAAATGAATTGCAACATTTGAAGATGTAATTGGCATCAGGCAACCATAAATGCAGTATGAAAAACATCATGGGAATTGCTATAGTTTAGTGTGTAATATACCATCTGTCACTCCATTGGCAAATTTCTTGTCTGTGCTGTGTACTTTATTCAGCCTTAAATAAGCTTAAAATATACTCATTATCTATCTCCAGAAATGCTAGTAGTCTAGTCTATGTCACTAAGGCTCTGGGGTTCTCTCTATATGCAGTTCTTGAGTTTGGTAATCTGAGACATTGGCACAAAGTGTGAATAGAATAGAATAGAATAGAATAACAGAGTTGTAAGAGACCTTGGAGGTCTTCTAGTCCAACCCCTTGCTTAAGCAGGAAACCCTACACCACTTAAGGCTTTTGCCTCTGGCTTTCCTTTTCCTCTAATCCAATTGTGGCTCTCGGGTCCCAGAAAACACTCTGGAATCATCATTCTCAGAGATGTGGCCATGATCCAACTGCACTTTCTGTACCTCCGTTGAAATATTTTAAAATGGCAAGTTATTTTTCAGTATTTCTGATTTGATTTCTGGAATTCTCTGAAGGAGAGGCTAAATATTAATTTTATAAGTACGGTACTTATTTCTCTGAAGGAAAGTTGTTTGACATAACTTGATAAACATGAATCACAGCCTCTGAGATGTGCTAGGAGTTCAGCAATGTTTAAAGGTAAGGTGGGCAGTACAGAACCAAAATTTTGTCCTTGGTGTGCAGAACTGATACTGTCTCTCAGGTGTGGTGTCACAAGCTGCTGCAAGCCAAATTCCATAAAGGAAGAAATCCAAGTGCACTCCTCATGTCTCTGGGAAGAAAGATGCCATAAAAGTCTAATAAAGTCAAAAGCTTTTTATTATTCTAAAATGAGCTGCTCTCTATTTCTGGCCTTTCGGTTTATACTGAAGACTTATCTGCCCTAAAGATTTAGTCTGGACCCAAATCCCATCACCTTGCTTCTTTCTTCTCCCGAATAAAAGCTGTCATCACATCCCAGAATCTTTTAAGTCTTCCTCAATACTTCTTGTCTCTCTTGCTTAATAAAAGATTGCTGGGGAGGAGGGGAGGAGGCTGTGCATTCAGGTCACCATTCACTGTCAGATTCTTCTCCTTTCACTGTTCGCCCAGAACTGCTGCTTGCCATGATCGTGTGTAACCAAATTTGTGAAGAACAGCATTTTTGAGGTGAAAACAAAGCAGAATAAAACGAAGTGAGACTCTTGTGTTTTAGAATCAGTTAGATACTGATAATATCTCTCTGAGTTTTTCCCTTTGCACACTTGTGGAGGACTATTTTGTTTGATTTTTGGCTTTACATCTTACGGGTTTAATTTTTTATTTCAACTTCCTTTGATATTGTTGATTGGTTTTATGCTAAAATCACATTGTAAGCCTGCATTGAAAGGAGATCTCCAAAGACAAGTACCAGTTTAGCAAATAATAAACTGCCCTTATAGAAAAAACAATAACAGAACACATGTCTATGCTATAAAATATTATTTGTTATAGTATTTTCATTTCTTTTCTTATTATTATAGTTTGTTACAATGATAATGTATTGGTGCTAGCATTTAATGGCCATATAGACAGACAGGCCATATGTCTTCAACTTTTAACTTTATAATTCTGTATAGTTTTTTGTGCCTTGAGGACAGGATGAATAAAATCTAATTTAGCAGTATAAAAAGTGTCACCTAGAAGTTCCATATAGCCTGCTAACATTCTTTTTGCAACATCTAGTACCTACCTTAAGTGTGAAGTCAATAATTTCATCCAATTAAAGATATCAGACTTTCTTTTTTGAGCCTTAGACACTTTTGAAATAGAACCTCAACAAAGCACTGTTTAATCATGAAGATGATGGAAAATGGGTAGTGCCAATCATAATGTTATAACCAATAATAAATTACAGGCCCATTGTTCAACTGTGGAAGGACACATAGTTCATGGCTGCTGTTTCTTATTCAGGGTATTCAAAATGTGATGTAGATATCAAACTGAGTTCCACAGAAGTTGTTTGTATGTACTGTATACTTGTGTGAATATTCCTCATTTCCAGGTATTTCACCTGGGGAATACCTAGTGGTTTGCATTTCAGCTGCACTGTTGGTATCTAAATACATAATTCCATGTAGATCAGGGATTCCTAAATTTTTGTCATCATACCCTTTAAGAGTAATCTCAATGTACACATACCTCTAAAAATCCAAACTCCAAAATAAACACAAATGAACAATAAAAACAATACAAGTATAGAATCAAGATCACGTGAAGTGTTAATACCACTAATGCCTTGGTAAGGGCACACTTGGAATACTGTATTCAGTTTTGGTCGCCACAATGTGAAAAAGATGTGGAGACTCTAGAAAGAGTACAGAGAAAAGCAACAAAGATGATTAGGGGACTGGAGACTAAAACATATGAAGAACTGTTGCAGGAACTGGGTATGCCTAGTTTAATGAAAAAAAGGACTAGGGGAGACACTGATAGCAGTGTTCCCGTATCTCAGGGGTTGCCACAAAGAAGAGGGAGTGAAGCTGTTCTCCTGAGGGCAGGACAAGAAGCAATGGGTGGAAACTAATCAAGGAGAGAAGCAATTTAGAACTAAGGAGAAATTTCCT
>JANHFT010007638.1:87043-97811 GCA_032467955.1 Pseudoxenodon macrops
TGCAGGCTACTTCAGCTGACTGCTAGCTGCAGTTCAGCAGTTCAAATCTCACCTGCTCAAGGTTGACTCAGCCTTCCGTCCTTCCGAGGTTGATAAAATGAGGACTCAGATTGTTGGGGGCAAGAGGCTGACTCTGTAAACCTCTTAGAGCGGGCTGTAAAAGCTCTATGAAGCGGTATATAAGTCTAACTGCTATTGCTATCTTGCAGAGACATGGCACCACACCGCTGAATAGGCTCACATCTATAGAAAATCCCAGAGGAAGGACACACGATTTGATTGTCCTGACAAAGGGTAGTCAAGGAACACAGATTTATACATCTGTGTGTGTGTGTGTGTGTGTTGTATCCTTGTTGGTTTAGCCAGGGAAATCATTTCAATTCAAAACCTGACATATAGAAGACTACCTCAATTTGAAGCTGGGAAGCAACAAGGCCAACAATGGGTGTTCCAGATTGCTTGATTATAAGGCTATATTGATGCTGATTCGAAGTACAGATAGAAGTTTGAAACAGCCTTTGTATGTATCAGATAACTTCTTTGTAGTGACAAACTAAGTTCCAAAAACCCATTTCGACAAATGAACTCTGCAATTGGCCAATTCACTCAAGAACAGTTTAAGTCCCTTCCAACAAGCCCCCAACGTCTTTTCCCATAACCTCTGCCCGAGTCTCTCCCCGCGTAGGGCAGAGAACGAGACCGGAAGGCCTTCTTTCTACGCCCTCTTGACATCTGTGCCTTTCCACCAAATTTCATCCGGGGCAAATTTCCACGCAATGGGGATGGCCTCCTGCAAACCACCCCCAACTCACCCCGTTCTCACGCAACCGCCTCTAACCGGCGCATTTTTGGCTACTCGGCCTTTCCAAATCTCCAAAGCGGTTGCACTTTCAAAGCAAAAGACGTCGCAGCCGACGGCGCGCAAGGGGCGCTTGCTAACTAACGATTTATTGCACACACACACAAAAAAGTGGGGGTGGTGTTTGAGAGCCAAGCGACCCTACGAGCCCCGGCTTTGCCTTCAGTCCCTCTGAAAGTCCTGGGGCAGGTGGTTGCTGAGAGACCCACTTGGAGGAGGGGGGGCTGCTCTTGCAACCGAGGGAGGAAAACCGCCCTTCCACCTGGCGCAGGTAGCGCAAGACATTCCCGCCACGGGTTTTAAAGCGCTGCCCAGAAATGCCGGCTGCCCGCCTCGTTCTCAAAGCCCTGGCTCGGTCCGTCGGCAGCAGGGATCGCACAGGTGGTGGGTGGGCAGCCACCGCCCCGTTGAGGGGGAGCCCCAGGGTGGCGCCAGGACCCAGCTATATAAAGCGACCCGCCGGCCTCATACCTGGTCCCCGCGGGAGCTGCTCCGTTTCATTCGCCCCCTTGCTCCCTTCCACCCCGGCCTTCTTCTCCTTCTTCTTTTTTTTGTTGTTTTGTGTGTATATGAATCTAGCCGGTTTTTCCTTCTTCTCCGGTAAGTGCACCATGACGGCCGACGCTTTCCACTCGCCCAGTCAGGGGACAAGGCCGGATTCCCCGGCTATGCATCGGGCCTCCCCGTCGAGCTGCAAAACGGAGCCTTTCTCGATCAAGGCGGAGCCCCGAGGGAGCCCGGCGGAGAGAGGAACCGAGCAGGCCGCGGACGATCAGCCGGCCGGTCCCGGCGCTTCGGCCAGCGGTGGCGGCGGCCGTCGAAGGAAGCGCCCGGTGCAGCGCGGGAAGCCCCCCTACTCCTACATCGCCCTGATCGCCATGGCCATCGCCAACGCGGCCGAGCGGCGCCTGACGCTGGGCGGCATCTACAAGTTCATCACCGAGCGCTTCCCCTTCTACCGCGAGAACCCCAAGAAGTGGCAGAACTCCATCCGCCACAACTTGACCCTCAACGACTGCTTCGTCAAGATCCCCCGCGAGCCGGGCCACCCGGGCAAAGGCAACTACTGGACTCTGGACCCGGCCGCCGAGGACATGTTCGACAACGGCTCCTTCCTGCGCCGGAGGAAGCGCTTTAAGCGCACCGACCTCACCACCTACCCGGGCTACATGCCCAGCGCCAGCGCCTTTACCCCCAACGCGGCTTCAGTTGGGAGGCCCGGTCCATGCGGTGGATCCGGAGCTTTAGGTTACCCGGGTGGCGGCGATCCCGTCTATTCCCCCGTCCGCGCCTACAGCCCGCAGCTGTCCGCCCTTCCCCAATACCCGGGGGCGCCGCCTGCGCTGCCCTCGCGGATGTTCAGCATCGACAGCCTGATCAGTTCCAAGCAGCAACAGCAGCAACAACAGCAGCACCACCAAGCAGCTGCTCTGCAGGCCCCTTCGGCGATGGGGATGGACCTGGGCCCTTACCATTCCTTGGGCCTGAACGGCGTGGGGGATCTAGGCCCCTGCCCGATGGGCAACCCGACGGAGACTTATTTCCAAACGCAGCAAATGAGTCCCGGCTTAATGGGTCGGCAGCCCGCGGCCCCGACTTACCCCTACGCCGCCTCTCCGTCGGGCCACCTAGCGGTGCCACCCGGCGCCTATTCCCCTCCTCCCCACTCGCAACTGTACGGAGCCCCCAGCAGGCTGGTTGTGCAACCCGGCCGCCCTGCTTCTTCCTGCCCGGAACACGCGGAGCAGTTGGTGAGCCTCGCAGCCTCTCAGCTCAATGGGCTCAGTCAGTTTGGAGCAGCCACAGCAGGCAGTGCCTACCTGAGACAGTCCAATTTTTCCTCCGGCCTGGAGAAATATTTGTAAAAAGGAGGGAGACAAAGCTACAAATACACCCTCAAATTTCTTTTTTGGAACTCTTTTCTTTAACATCCAGAAAGTCTGTATCTAATTACTACACTAGCAATCATTCCATAATCGGATTCAAAGAGATGCAACTTTTTCTGTATTGTGTGTGGCAGCCTGTTGGCTTGTTTAGGATTGGCACTTTGAGATATATATAGATATATATATTCCCTGCCTTCAATCACTGTACCTAAAGTGCATTAATCTTGTATGCTGGGCATTGAGCCATAGTTTAAATACTGGGGTTGCCGCCTTAAAGACCAAACTCTTGTCATTTGTCCCTTGCACAATCTTTCCAATTGGCCCAAGGAGTTGTTTTTAAAAATAGAGCTTTTTGTGCTTGTGGAACAAGTTTTGGGTGTGGGGAGGTGGCAGTTAAGATTGAAGCAGGCTTAAAAGCCTTGTCTCAGGTTCAATGAAAATGCAGCAATATTTGGAAATCAGTGACTTCAGCATAAATTCAACCCATGGCATCTAAAGTGGGAAGGTGGTGAAAGGCAAACTAAGCTAGGGAAGAAGTAATTTAGGCTCCGATCTTCTTTGTGTCAGTTTCTTTTTCAGGGAGAGAAAGTACCGGAATGAAAGAGATTGTGAAGGGACACTTTCTGAGTAAGTGTTTATTTCACAGAACTTTCTCACTTGCTGGGATTTTCAGTCCTCTGTGTGAACTTTGGGGTTTGAATGCTCTGTTGCTTGCAGGAGATTGGAAAAGCTGCTATAGAACAGGGATCTCCAACCTTGGCAACTTTAAGCCCAATGGACTTCAATTCCCTGGCTGGGGAATTCTGGGAGTTGAAGTCCGCCAGGCTGAAAGACCCCTGCTCTAGAAGGAAAGAGGTTGGTTCCTTAGTTTCTCTCAGTTTGTTTCTCTGTGGATTTCTTTGCTGCTGGCTAATCCGAATGAATGAAAATGCTAAAAGGGGAAAGCAGCCACCCAACTATTTTTAAAAGCCAGTAGGTGGGATCTAGCATGTTTACAACAGCCTCTTAATCGAGCTGTAGAAGTGTTTTAACTAGTTTTTAATCCTCAGTGTGGCTGGACGGATTGTTTAGTCCATCATATGTGGAGAAAAACAGACCAGGTTAGGGAAAGAGTTCTAGGCCCAAAGTCAGTGAAGCTTACAAGATGTCTTTTAAACATTGAATGCATTTTCATTTCCATCTTGCCTCCCCCCCCAGGTGTTTTGGGACAGCAAACCTTTATTGTCATGATTTCACATGAATCGTTGGTTAGCCTGAGAAATAGCAACTAATCCAAGGGACAGCAATTTGTCAAAGCTGAGATGGGATTATGTCTTTTTATCCTCACAATAGTCCTGTTAGGCAGGTTGACCTAAAGAGATCAGGATTGCCTGAATGCCATTCAATTAACTTAGCTGCTTTGTAGGAATTTAAGGAACCTCTTCCCAAAGTCCAATTCAAAACTTTTATCTTCCACGAAATATATTCATTGGAAAACGCCTGGATCATTGATGATAATATATGAGCATTTGTCATTTGTTCCGTTACATCTTCATTTCGGTTCTAGAACATCCTAACTTTGAGGGAGAACATCCTAACTTTTAAGGGCTAGCAACTTGTATACGCTGTGCTGTGATTGATTGGGTCAACAACGGTAGTTCTGTGCAATGTGCATCTTTTGAAAATCCCCTACTGTGCAACAGTTTTGTTGTGCACATTATTTACTCTTTACTGGGCATTGTGCACATTATTTTCTGATACACACAAAGATTGGATACGGAAGTGATTTGAAGTCCATGAAACACCATGTGAATACTTCAATATACATGAACTGGACAGTTTTGTTTACTGGATTGCTGTATCATGTATCAGCAAAATTACACCTGAATTTTGTATAGTATGTATAGTACATATGACATACATAGCACTGGAATAATTAATTGTACATATTGTATTTTGAACAATAGTGCCTTCTTAATAATAGACCTAAGTACTTTATGTATATATATATATATAGTGGATGTAAATATTTTAGAACTTTTTATTGGACTGAAAACCTGTAACCAAATAAAGATCTTAGTAAACTCCTTTACTTAAACTAAAGTTCTATGATTTAAATGATTTGGTGGCTGTCCTGCCTTTACACCACTTTTAACTTACAATATTAGGATTCCAATTTTTCTGGCAAAACATTAGGCAGAGTTTTGAGATCAGAGTTTCTACTGTCTTCAAGTTAAATACTTTTTGCTAATTGGATTACGAATTTTGTCAATGATAGTTAGAAAATAACGAATATCAGAATATCAGAATTTTCAGTATTAATTTTTAATTTTGTGCAAACTAATCCTGATTGGAGTAGCAAGCCAATATTTGAACTATGCTTTGATGGAATTACTAAAAATACGATAAAACAGAGCTCTAGTATGCTAGGAAAAAGATCAGGATTAGAACTCTTCTTTCCTCATTATCTAGATGGGGTATTATTGTTATGACTTTTCTTATGACTTTATCTGTGTGTTTACAGAAATATTTAATCATATAAATGCCACCTTCACCACTGAGTAAGTTTAACCATGGATTTATTACTTCTACACGAACAAGTCTTACTTATTATTATTCACCTGAGGTTTGGTTTTTTTTAAAACAACAGAAAAACTTAAGTGTTCCTTTTGGACAGGCTTCAATAAGCTGTTTCTGTTTTGCCTATTGAATATGTACCTCGAATGTATTCTTTATTCTTAAAATGTGAAGAATTATGCTTGTTTAAATGTTCTTTGTGGCACATAATGTGTCTGATCCATTAAAAACATAGCTTCTTAAATTTTGACTCATCCATCCTTCAGTTTGGGGTGCAGAGGTGTTTTATTTTCTCAGAATTTTACCATATCCAGAATGGTTTCATATGGTTGACTGTTTTCCAATATGGAGATTTCTAAAGGCAGCTATGTGTACGATTATTAAAAGGGATTGTTTTTCTGAGTCTATGTTTGAGATTCAGCCTTGGTTCCACATTCAGAAAGCCCTGTTCCTATAGTCAACCTTGCATTCTGCTTAAGAGATTTCTGATTTGGTAATCAGTTTTCCTGTATTCAGCTAGACGGTCTCTAGTAAGTGAGCAGTGACAATGTAAAACTAAATGTAATCAAATATTCTCATGACAAAAACCTGCACTAAATAAGGTTTACTTTATTTGTCCAGTTCAGAAGACGACCAGATATTTTTCCTTAATTTGATTTTGTCACGTAATGGTTCTATACAGAAATTTATTAAAATGTGTTGGTGGAAACCGTAAATAAATGATACGATTATTTTATACATATCTATTCCAAAAGAAGTTGCTTTCAGTTTAGCTGAACTTAGACAAATACATTCCAATGAATTATGGCTGTCTGACAAGTTTTATCTTTTATCAATGCCAATAGATGAAAATTGCAAGTGTATCACTTTATTAGATTTTGGATCCCGTGACCTGATAGCAGGACATGGTAGAGTTAGAATGTGAAAATCTGTTCTATTTACACATGGAAAAAATTATGAAAGAAATGGCCAAATGAGAGTTAAAGAAAGAGGAAAAGAAGAAAAAAAATTGAACTTCTCTGCAATCTTCTGTGAATACATGTGAATCTTTGACCTTTCAAAAGTGATCTTCTTTTTTAGAAACAGGCTCAGTGCAACTCCTTTTCTCGATACAGATCTAGGTGGTACATCTTGATATTCTTATTGCTCAGTCTTTTTTGGATATTGCTGAAGACATAAAGGAAGGTCAAAAAAGAAAAAAGTATCCAGTTTATATTAATTGCCACTTATCTCAATGAAGCAGGGAGCTTGTAATCTGCAAACCTTTGTAGATAATCAGACTGTTAAATTTCAAGTTATCACAAGTCAATAATTATACCATTATTATGTCATCTAAGCATTACAAAAAGGAAACAAGGAAGTTGAATATTTATTTTTGTATCCAACTGTGATTTTTGAGTAGTTGAGGTAAATCCTTCGCCTAAGGACAATATTCTAAATGTGACACTCACTGGTAAATATAGGCTCGGTTAAAGTTTTTATTTGGGCTCAAATAAAGATTTTTAAAATATTTATTTATTTAATTTCTAGGCTACCCAACTCCAGATAATTCTGGGCAGCTTCACAAAGCAAAAAGAACAGTAATTCCATTTAAAAATAACAATATCCATAAAACAACAGTTGCCTGAGGAAACAAAACATCCTTTCATATATTCCCCCAGCTTTATAATACATGTGTACCACCTATAAATCAATATCCCTGTAAGTGAGCGATGTCTTTGGCATGGTTCTTACCAGAAAAATCCCTCAGTTCAGTTGACTTGGCTTTGGTTAATGGCAAAGCTGAGTTATTCAAAGCTGACCTCGCATTTGTGCAAACCAGAAGGAGGTTTGAAAGCTGGATCTGTCTGGGAAGCTTCTCTGAAAGCTCTTGAAGATCTTAGCAAGCTTTGGCTTTTAGTCTCTGAAGTATGGCTGGAGACAGCTGGGCTCCAGTTGTCTGAAGAGCCGCATTACTTCTCTCTTATGTTTTTTACCTGACTCCTTTTTTGTACCCTTGAAATTGTCTTGTAGACTCTCAACGTTTTCCAACTGGGCCCTCTCTGGAATGTTGCAGTATTTATTTTCTGATACTACACTTAGCCCATCCATTTTAATATTTGTGTGTGTGTGTGTGTTTTATATATGATACGTTGTTTTAAGAAACTTAAATAGCTTACTATTTTCCAAAGAGATCAATAGTCAATGCAAAGCACTAAAAGCATCGTATTTGTATTTAATTAAGGGAATTATTCTGCTCCAAAGGTAAGGATTTTTGTTTGTCGCTGAGGACTCTCACCTTTGACATTCAGCTTGATCATAATCAAGATTAGAATCTGGGGGACCATCTCATATGTACATGTTCATATCCTGGAACAAATACCTGCATTTCCATCTGGAACAAAGCTTATCCACATTGGTTAATGTGAATAAATATATATCTTGCTGACTTTAGGTGAATTTTGGGGACAGCCCAGAGGAAAGGCTGAAGGTGACAATCTTATAATTTCCCCCCCTTAACTTAGAAAATGAACAAAATGGCAATGAGTGGCTTTTAAACAAATATAAGGAGTGCCATCCTGATTATCTTAATGTATCACAACTAGCCTTTTAAGCTTTCTTTTCAAAAGCTTGTTTATAACAGGGATGAATCAAGCAAATGAGTTGGATTAAGGTGTCATGAAGGGCATAAGCCTAGCAGGGCCAAGATGGATTTAGGTTTGAGACAAAAAAAATTATGTGCACCTTGCTGATGGCATAAAATTCTGCTATTTTAGATAATGAAACACCAATGGAAGTAATTGTTACTAACGAAGAAAAACAAATTCTAAATAGCTGTTTCTTCCTTTACTTAACCATCTGTAGATAATACAGTTTGTTTCAATTAATTTAATAATTATAGGGAACTGCTTTGTTACTAAATGTGCTAGCAAACTTCCTCATTTCTGGAAATATAGATGTTAAATGTGGCTTAGAGGAATGAAAAGTGTTAAAATAGAAAGGGAGGCAAAACTGGGTCAATACCATCTCTCTTTATAACGGAAGTATAATTTTAGAAAAATCACCATATCAAAATAATGAGTGGTTTTTATTACGTTGAATTGGAAATCTCTTCAAGCAAATAGGTGTTTTTCCTTTGAAGGAAGATTCAAAAGAGGTGGTTACAAACCTATAGTTAATTTATACATATCCCAGGTTTTTGTTACAAATTACACATATGCCCCTATTCCCAGATGTCCTGGATTTTTTGCTTTGCTTTGTTAATAATATTTTTCAAAAAATTACTTAGCTTCTTCAGAACACATGGGTTGGTTAAAGTATCAGTGAATATGGACTATGATTTTATACTGCAGGATATACCGGTATGTATTTTTCAACAGGCTTTTTCTGGGCAAAACTGCCTGTATTGGGGCAGTTCATTTTCAAATTATACCAATATGAGAGGGCTTTTTTCCTTTCAATCCTTTTACTGGTCATAATCTGTAGCAAAAACTATATCGCCATGGATTACCAGAGGAAGTGCTGAAATTTCAGGAAATGTGTATAAATATGTAAAAGAAATGTTCAGTGGCACTGGCTTATGAGGAATGGAAAATATTTTCCTGCTTAAGAAAACAGCATTATTGAACTAATTAATCATTTAAATGATCATTCTGTCTAAAGTATTCAAAATTCTGTGACTAACTAATAATGTTGTGAGGAAAACTATATGGCTATAATCAGGGGTAGGTTCTAACTTACCTTGCTGCCGGTTCGCTGCCTCCCGCACCGTGCGAGTACGCCTTGCGCGCGCATGCGCAGTAGAAAAAAGCCCTGAAAAATTCCAAAAAAGAGGGCAAAAACAAGATGGCGATGCATGTGCAGAAGAAAAAAAATCCAAAAAAAATTCAAAAAGAATTTTTGTATTATCAAAAAGAATTTTTTTTCAAAAAAAACATTTCCCCCAAAAAAGATGGCGGCGCCTACGAAGCAGAACTGGCTCTGTGATGTCACCAGCGGCCTACTACCTACTCAGTAGAACCGGTCCGAACCGGTAGGAACCCACCTCTGGCTATAATCCATGAAGTTATCAGGAGTTAAGCCTGAGTTGAAAGAGATATCAAGCAGTTACCACTACTACGGTAGCTACTTATAACTTTCCTCCATAAATCTGCCCACTTTATTAATACAATGACCTAATTCAATGGCCATGATTTGGTTGGTTGGGTAAATCTGGTTGCGCTGAATTCCTGTAAATAATGAAACAAAATCCATGTGCACTATCTTTAGTTTCTTGAATAAATATAATTATTATAATAAATATATTCAAAAACCCAATCTCTGATTAACTAATGAAGTGAGCCAAAATCATGTCCTGTACTTTCATCAACTTATTGTTAAGAAGTTATTCTATAAATTTACTGTACTGCAAACAGTAAAATTGTAGTGTACAATTTTATACTGTAGTAATTTCTTAGCATGCATGGCTCTTGATTTTGTATTAATGGCTTGGTTCCAGATACTTCGGTCTGCTGAAATCATAGAGATTTGATGATAATGACAAACATACAGAATCCAGTGATTTCACTGGGTTTATGCTACGTCTAAATTAAATTGGATCTGGGGCAAGATACACAGACCATATATATTCCTGACTTAATCACCTGCCAATGATGAGGAAACATTGCTTGCTTTCTGGAAATAAAAGATCTGCAATAATCCTTCGACCCTGTTTTCACCCAATTTGTCCCTTTTCACTGTTAAAAACAAAACAAAAAACCCTTAACTGTTAAAAAATACTGATAGAGGAGAATATTTATAGCTCAGGGCTGATATGAGGGGTCCCTGGTGCTCTCTGAGCTTGGTTGTTTTGCAGACATTTCATTACCCAAACTAGGTAACATTATCAGTGCACTGACGATGTTAACTTGTTTGAGGAATGAAACATCTGCTAAAAAAGAAAGCCAAGATCAGAGAACTCATTGCTAAAAATGTTATCTGACCTAGCTTAGCTCAAGTGCAACCTCTAGCGCTGTAAAATAAAATAGCAACTAAGGTGCTGCTTTGCTTTAATTCTTCTTTTGCCAGGATATGGAAGAGAAATCCAAATTATTTCTTAACTTACAGTCTTTTGTAAAAAATATGCAAATGTGATCCCTCCCTCCAGTACTGTGTTTTAGGATGATCGTCCCCTTAATCCCAAATCATTTGCTTACACATTTATTTACAGATTTGAAGGATCTCAGGATCTGTTTGTGGACATATTGGAGAAAATAAATTGGAAGGGCCATTTTTATTGTAGTTCTCTATTGTGGACCACTGAAGTAAAGACAAGGATAGAGAAAGCTCAAACAGCATTCTTGAAAATGAAAAAGGTCCTCTGCAGTCACGACATAAGCCTAAGATTGAAAATCAGGCTTGTCAGTTGTTACATCTTTTCTATCCTGTTCTACGGAGTAGAGAGTTGGTCTCTGACAGAAAACCACTTGAAGAAACTAGAAACATTTGA
>JANHFT010007638.1:101735-111847 GCA_032467955.1 Pseudoxenodon macrops
TGCGCATGCATTGCCATCTTGTTTTTGGCCTATTTTTGGGAGTTTTTTTGTATTGCACATGTGCTTTCCACGAGATGCGGCCACGCAACGTGCACAGGAGACAGTAAACCGGCAGCAAGGTAAGTTAGAACCCACCTCTGGCCCACCCCTAACCTTCTAATTCACCCTCAGCCATAAAATTTGCCTTTGTCTTAGGGCCAATCATCTTCCTCACTCCACCTCACTGAAAAACTGAAGGAGAAAATGTTTTGCTTTAGAGATTATTCTCCAAAAGAGAGTAAGTATAACTAACATAAGACTCAAGCTCACATAAACTCTGTATGTCTCATTCTCCATAAACCTCCCCCATTTTTTTTGCATTTTTTTGAAAGAAGGAAGTTTCAGGTGCTGTGCCGTTTCTCAAATTCTATTCCACAATTATTGAAAAAACAGGAGACCAACAATCCTATTTCCAGGAATACATCTGTCATAAGAACCACAACCCCTCCCTAAAAGAAAAATTCACATAGCTATGCTGTAAATTGAGGTTTTAGTGTGGTGGTTTATCTGCCATGCAACAGTCATGGCAGAAGAGCTATCCATCCTCCCATACCTCCAAAACGCTGGATAAGAAAACAGCAAAAGAAAAAAGAAAGGTAGCTTTGCTGGGAGTGGTAATTCTATGAATTATCCACTCACTATCAACCTTAACGCACAAAGGAACATTTGCAATAAAAATAAGGGTTTTCACAAACGATAGCAACTACAGTAGATATAAAGTAACTGTGTCATGTTGTTTTTCTTTTGCCGAATATAGTGTATCATGCAGCTGCAAAATGGATGATCCACAAATTACTTCTGCAAAGATTTTGGACACTTACGGTAGGTCTCTTCCCATGGCCTCCTTCCCATTGTACTGAAGTTGCAAACTGTTTTAGATGTTTAGCCAAACACTACAATATTCAATAATCAAAAGTCTGCTCATTAAAAATCAAGAGTCAAGGTTCATATTACTTCAAGGGCCAAACAGCCAAGACACTCAATTTTAAAACAATCTTCATAAATTGTAGAAATGAACTGAAAATAATAGAAGGAAATTTAACGCACATTCTTTTTTAGAAAACAAAATCAATTTCCCATCTACAGGATGATGAATACCTGAGTTGATAATAATATTTTCAAGAATAGAACTCTTTATTGGCCAAGTGTGATTGGACACATAAGGAATTTGTCTTTAGTGTATATGCTCTCAGTTACATAAGGAGAATAAAATACATTCATCAAGAATAAAAACACTGAGAGCATGGAACATGAAAACTCTGGAAGAAAAAAATGTGGCATCTTTAAAGAAATATCAACAGGTAGAACTAGCACACTAACATCTTACTTGAAGCCTTCTCCTCTTCAAATCCAAATAGCTGAACATACTAGATTTAAGTTACAGAAGGCAGATTAGAATTGAATATTAGAAAATAATTCCTAAGTGGAAAAGCAGTTTGATGGTAAAAACAATTACTCAGAGAGATGATGGTCTCCCTTTTATACAGACTCTAGACAGCCAATAATCTGGGATGCTTTAATTTGAATGCCTCGAGGAAGTTATATCTGATGACCAACATAGTCTCTATCATTGTATGGTTTGAAGAGTCTGCATTAGATATGCTGCATGTTCAGCAACAATGTTACCCAGTAGTCTAAAAGTTTAATGAGCCAAATTATAATGTAATAATAAGAAGAATAGAAATATAAGAGGAACCTGAGGTGCAATGCCAAAACAACTGGAGCACCACTTGAATATAATCAGCATTGATAAAATCACTATCAGTCAATTGCAAAAGGCAGTTTGGAAGAGCTTACATCCTGCATTGATACTTTTTTACCACCATCAATTATCTGCCTATCCTGCGTTTTTTGAGGACTTGATAGGTTCCCTATATGGATCTGGATCTGAACAAGAAAGTGTGTTGTGTATGTTTAGGACAAACATTATTGATAGAGGACACATTAAGACATTATCTTACCTTCCAGTTTCCTGGTTTTAAACTGACATTTCTTTTCTTTTTTAAAATCACAATTTCCTGCCTAGGCAGGGGGTTGGACTAGAAGACCTCCAAGGTCCCTTCCAACTCTGTTATTTTATTCTATTCTATTCTGATACCCCATCAGCTTAATTAGTCCAGATATGTTGGCATCTGTTTGCCAGAATTTTCACTCAGCGCGGTGAGTTCCAATGAAACTGCAGAACTCTGTCCTATATTTTATGTATGCACTGATTTCTAAACAGATTATCTAAGACATTCCTCAAATTTGACACACACAAAAAAACACTTTTTATATAATTGTCCTTCTGTTAAATGCACTGCCATCACAATTTGAAGTTCCAGGAATGATGATAAATAACTTCTACATGTGGAGATCAGATTAATAATCCCATAGATTCTTTATCTTGATGTGACAGGTTGTTTAAGGAATTTTCGACGTTAACAATTATTCCACCTATTTGAGAGCCAGTGGCCTAGATTCCCACCAGTCCAACAAATGAAGGAGACTCTACCTTCATCCCTCCATATCCGTATTTTTCAACTATTTCAACATAGATTATATTTTTGTAGCCTCTTCATACACAGTGTTGAAAATTATCAGTGAATCTTTCCATGAGATATTTGTTGTGCTTAATCTATCAGGTGCGCACACATGTGTATGCGCATGCACACACACACACACACAATTTATTTTCTTCCGTTCAATATTATGATTTTCAAGAATCAATACAAAGAGAAAACTGGAGTTCGTCAAAGTTTGTAATCTCATTCAACCTTTATGTTTATGTATATGCGTCTTATGATGAGCATTCACCTTATTTTTTTCATGCATTTGATTTTCTGCTTGAATTTTTGAAGACTTTCATTGGCAATTAAGACAAAAACCTCTAGATGGCATTGTTATCATTTTGTGGGCACCAAAAATTGGTGGGATGAGAAGGGAGAAGAGCAATGCAAACGATTGTGAAATGAATTTATCTGAATGCAGTTGACAAAGCACAAAGGGATCCAAATGTTTGGGCTGCCTCCACTGAATAATTATATAATTATATAGGTGCTTAACATATACTGTGTTTCCCCCAAAATAAGACCTAATATGATCTAATCTGTTTTTAACATGCTCCTAATATAAGCCTTACCCCCAAACTAATTAAGTCATCAGCCTGTGGAGCAGAGCCATCACCGAAGACGGCAAGGTTGCAAGGGCTGATGGGAGGCAAAAGTGTGGGGGGGGAGGCATGCGATCCAGATGTGCTGCGCAGGCCACAGGAAAGCCAAGTGTCATGCAAAAGTGTGGCCTTCTGCCCCATTGTGGCCCTGTTCCTGCCCCGTTGTGCTGCGCGGGTTATTTTAACACCGAGTCAGGCAGCCATGTGGCCTCCTGCCCTGTTGCATCATGCTGACCATGAGAAAACCCAAGAGTCATACAGCCACGTGGCCTCCTGTCCCGTTGCAGCCACAAGCAAGCAGAAGTGGCCCTCCCATATGATACATAGGGGGGAAAAGACAGTGCTTATTTTGGCACCCCCTCCCCCAAATATAACACCAGGTCTTATTTTTGGGGAAACGTGGTATAAAAATGCAATGTACGAGACCCATCTTATTTTTCATAGAGAAGATCATATCAAAAATGAGTCTTGGGAAAATGTAATTCTGAATGCCTTTGGCTTCACATAGGCATAGGGAACTGAATTTAAGTTGCGTGACGTCTGGATAAATCATAGTTTTGAAAACAGTGGCCAGTCAGAGTGTCCTGATTTCACTGTGTTTTAATACAAATTCCATTTTTGATTTTAAAGCTTTAGCATTTCATGTTTTTCATTAACAGTAAATATGATGTCCTTTAGATACTTCATTTATCCCTGAACTGAACACAATTGTGTGAGGGGAGATGTATACAGGTAGTCTTCAACTTGTGATGACAAGTTTGAGTCCAAAATTTATGTTGCTAAATGAGAAATTTGTGAGTTTTGCCCCACTTTATGACTTTTCTTGCCACTTTTGTTAAGTGAATCAGTGCTGTTATTAAATTAGTAACACTATTGTTAAGTTACTCTGGCTTCCCCATTGACTTTGCTTATCAGAAGGTCGCAAAAGGAAATCATGTGACCCCCCCCCAGGACACTGCGACTGTCATAAATGTGAGTCAGTTGTCAAGGAGCCAAATGTAAATCACCTGATCACGGGGATGCTGCAACGGTCATAAGTGTGAGAAATGGTCATAAGTCGCTTTTTTCAGTGCCATTGTAACTTTGAATAGTCACTAAGTGAACTATTGTAAGTCGAGGACTACCTGCATTATGATATTTGGAGTTACTTTTGGTTATGTGATTGATAAATGTGAGAAAGTCATTTGAAATATAAAACTGCACACTGAATCAAAAACTATTCTGAAACAGACATAAAACTGATCACATATTCTTTATGAGTACCCAACTAATAACCATATTGTATATTTTGAATTATTAGGGGGGAAATGCCAATTTTAATAAGCTTTTTAAAACATCTTTAAAAAAACAAAACAAAACTGAAAAATGCTCTTTTACGCATTTTATTTGTAAAAATTATGGTGCCAGATATTGTGCTCAATCATTCTCATTCATCTCATTTATTTTGTTAGCCCATAAAACGTCATGAAAGTTATACTCTCCCCCACCCTTAATGTTACTTCCTACGCACAGAATATTTTCATATATACAGACTCCAATTGTTTGGCTTATCTGCGAATCTGGCTTCATTTAAACAAAAAAAGATGTAAATTTAATTGTTTTATAATCTTTTAACATCACCATTTTTGTCTTCTCAGTTCAGGTAAACTTTGAAAGCTTTTTAAATGCGCAATTTGAATAAATAGTAAATAATGTGTATGCTTGTGTGTGCACGCATGACTTTGGACAGCGTTCACTCATGGCAATGCTTGGACAAGTTCCTGCAGTTTTTTTGTACAGATTTCAGAAGTGGTTTGCCATTTGCCTCCTTCCCAGGGCTGAGAGAGAATGACAGAGTCAAGATCACTATCTGACTTTGTACCTATAACAGGATTTGTACCTATAACAGGATTTAATGCACAATGTCCAGGTTCATAGCTTGGTGGTTTAATCGCTACACCAAATTGACTCTAAAATAAAGAATGTGCAGAATGTATTCCTTCATGTAACATTATTATCCATTTAAATTTCTCAATTTAAATGTAAAGCAGTAAAAACTTAGGAATATTGCCTCTATAGGTTTGTTAATATATGGACAAATATTAAAAAATAACTGCATCTAATAGGAATAGCACTTAGACTTATATACCACTTCACAGTACTTTACAGCTCTCTCTAAGCAGTTTACAGAGTCAGCATATTGCCCCCAACAATCTGGGTCCTCATTTCACTGACCTCAGAAGGATGGAAGCTGAACTCCTGAAGTGAGCAGTGAGTTAACCTGCTATACTGCATTCTAACCATTGTGCCACCATGGCTCTTGGATGGAAAAGACATGCATATACATTTCATTATTCGTTATTGCATTATTGCATAGCTTTGCCAAATTTTGAATAGGTTGTACTGAATTAGGGTGTCACATAAATTTGATAAATGAATGAATAAAGATGTATTCTTATTTAAATTCAGACCACCATCCTAATGTAATTGCTTATTATTGGAAAATATTGCCTGATTTTATCATTTTATTTTGAGTGGTAATTTCACAAGTCTGTTTTGTTCTGCTTTAATTGAAGTTCTTACTTACGGTACATGATAAGCTTTACCTTGGGGTCTGGAAGCCAAGTCAAAATTGACCCTCTGTAATATGGCTGACATGTTTTTAATGGCAAAGAGTGAAGTGTTTTAAAAAACGTGGTTATTCAAGGTTTGAAATCACCAGGTTCCTTTCTGCCACCAATACAAAGAAGCAGCCCTTCATTCATGTGTGAGAAACTCTAGAAAACTACTGTAAATATGTCTTCATGTCTAGAAAAGAATTCTAGACTAATTATGTTTTCTACCTGCAAAATCTGACACTGCTTATTGAAACTAAAATATTTTCATTTAAATTTATGGTATCAATGGGCATAGGACAATTTCAGTATCAGGAGGCCGTGATGGGTTTGTGTGTCATGCAAACAGGTGGTTAGTTATGGGATTACATAGGATTATTTTAACCCATAACAGCTCTGGGTTTGTTTGCATTTAAAGCAATTTTCTACTTCCTCATGAGTCACAGGAGATGGGGGGGGCTGAGAAACAGACTGACAGATTAGACAGATTAACAGAGTTGGAAGGGACCTTATAGGTCATCTAGTTCAACACCACCACCACCCTCAAGAAGGACATCCTACACCATTTCTGACAAATGGCAGTCCAATCTCTTCTTGAAAGTCTCAATTGATGAAACTCCCACAACTTCAAAAAGTCAAGCTGTTCCATTGGTTGATTGTTCTCACTGTCAGAAAGTTTCTCCTTATTTCTAGATTAAATCTCTCCTTGATCAGTTTCCATCCATTATTCCTTGCCTGGCCTCCAAGTGCTTTTTCAGATGCTCTTTCAGACTGAAAGAGATATACGGTAGGTGGAAAAGCCTTCCCAATAGGTCTACAGTGGTTTCAAATCTTACTGGATTTTCCTTTTCTTTTTTTAAATACTTTTCTTTCCACAAAATTCATAAAAAGGGCTCAGCTTTTTATGAATATGGATGTTCCCCATTTGCTTAGGATGCTGCTGACTGTCTGCTGTTATCCTTCAGAGAGAGCATTTCAATCAGGATATTTGCAGGCTGAGACAAAAAAAATCAATACATGTAAATAAATAAGCACGTGTAAATAAGCACAAGGTCAGGGGGGGAAAAGAGATCATGCATGATTGTAGAGATTTTTCCTAAAAGTCCAAGGAAAGGATGCATATGTAGCTTCTGAGATGTTTGTAGAAGGCTAGGTGTTGGACGGAGTCCTAAGAACATTTGGGGCTCAACATTTTTAGACCCTTTGCATTTTCAGGTGAGCAAAATAATAGATAATAAAGGACTGTAGCTCTTAGCATGGTGTGCAAAGCAGCAAATGGCCCTTAAACCAAGAGGCATTGTGCACAAAATGCATCTCAGAGCCACTGAAGTGCAAAAAGTACAAAGCCAGCCTTAAATAGTGAAACCAAAAGTTCAGTTTATATCATTAAAGCTGACTTACAAAGAGGAGTATGTATGCATACATTTCTCTGCAAGAAACTGTAAGGTTAGCATATTGGTAATTGTTGACTTTCTCTCCCCAGATCCCACTTGTTTCTTGGCGAGAAATTTCTCCTGTTTTAGCCAACTCAGAAGCTTATAGAAAGTGTGCATATACTTAGGCCAAGATATTTGAAGGATAAACCTTGGTTTAAATCATCATTATATTTCATTGAGGTTTGTAGCACTTGAGTGCCTTCAAATAAGCCAACTTTTTGAATCTAGGATAGTTTACTGAGAGTCTTTCTTTCATATAATAGTCTACCTATAGACACTAGAATTCAAAGACTTATTCTAAGCCCTTTCTGAGGATGGGCACATCATCAACATAGGTGGTGCATAGATGGTTTTAAACTTCTCAGGCTTGAACTAAAAGCAGCGGACTTTCCAAATCACCCAACTGGGTCATTCCTAGCCTAGCATTTTAACCATTATATCACTCTGAGAAGGAGGGGGTGTGTGCGCGTGCGCGACCTTATTCGCTTGGTATTTTAACACATTTTAGTATTTTATTCATGAAGTACTTTTATCACTCATTGAGTTCATTTTAAATAAGATTCTTTTTAGCATTTACTACTTGATCTTAATGTTTTATGGATTGAACCATTTTATTTATTTCTATTAACTATCTACAGAGACAGTTATCATCTTTTGCAAAACGTGTATAAAATGTTTCTCAGTGACTGTAATAATGAGACAACAGCAACTCATTGTGTGGGAGAGGGACTTTTAGGGAGCAAGGGTAAAAAATCTCTAATTTTCCCAAAATGCAATGTAGGACCAAAAAGGTCTTCAACTCCAGATATCTTTTGGATTGCAGATGTGTCCATGGAGGGTGTCAAAAATGTCAGTTCTGGTGGGTAGCAGAGGTGGTATTCAGCAGGCTCTGACCAGTTCTGGAGAACCGGTAGTGGAAATTTTGAGTAGTTTGGAGAACTGGTAAATACCACCTCTGACTAGCCCCATCTATTCTCTGCCTCCTGAGTCACAGCTGATTGGGAGGAAATGTGGATTTTGCAGTATCCTTCCCCTGGAGTGGGGTGGGAATGGAGATTTTACAGTATCCTTCCCCTGCTACGCCCACACCATGCCCACCAAGCCACGCCCACAGAACCGGTAGTAAAAAAAATTGAATCCCACCACTGGTAGGTAGGACTACACAATTGAAGTCCCATTCCTTTTTAATGTCTGTGCAATTATGGGTACAATGCAAATTAAAATAGATACAGGGTTTCAGTTTTGTGGTTCTGCCTGCCATTTTCATTATTTTTAACTGCCTGCAAGGCTTTAAAAAGTAAATTCATAGACTCCCTATCACTACCACCTCCAATGATTATTAAGAAATTGGTATATGATGTGCCACATATTTCCATTCCACCCAATATGATGACTTTGGAAAAGTAGCATAAATGAATCTTTCCAGATGGAGGTGTTTCCCTGCATTACATTACATTCCCTGATGTGAGGCTGAGCATTACATGCGCTCAGCCTCACATCAGCTGCTGGAAATGGGCCAAATGATGCAACAGCTGGCACATCTCTATGGAAATGGTGGGTGGCTCAAGGCCTCCATATCTCAAAGAAGCAATGTTTTTAAAACTGCAGAGGGTGCTGATCATTGCATGCTCCTAAAACCATTTAGCACTCAGGTGAGTAGAGAATAAATCTGGATCCATTAATAAAGCTTTGTCTGATTTGCATAACTCAAGGATTTTGATGGAAAACTCCTTAGGGTATGCATGAGACCGTGGACCTCCAGGTGTGACAACTCCCATCATTTCCAGAAACCATGTTGGCCAGCCATGTTGTCTTGGGGAGGATGAAAATGGCCATCCCAACATATAAAAGGCAACAGAGGTTTGGCAAGAGTGATGTATTTGAGCTAAGACCTGGGAAAATGGAAATGCAACAGGATCCTTGGAAAACTAAACAGGTCCTTTGAAAATTGATATGACAAGCAAAAAATGTAAGGATGGAAAGCTGAGAGTAGCCAGTTCCTCTTTATGAACTTGTATGAGATAAATTTTAGTTTGGCTTAAATGCAAATACCAGGAAAACTGTCCCCAAATGCTGCTCCAGCTTGCATTCCCAGCCATACAGAGAGAGGGGCAAGATCCAGTTTCTACTTTGTGTATTTCAGGATTCTAGAAACAACAACCCACTGCATTCATCCCGGAGGACCAGATACAATTGGGAAAGTGAATGGAAGGATTTGATGAAAATTCATTACAAAGAGGGATTGTTATTGTTTAGAATGAAAAATGAGTTCCTCTTCATTATCCCAAGTGGAAGATGGGTTAGAATTGGCAAGACAGCATTCCATTTTATTATAATTGTAATAATTATGGTAAGAACCTCACCTGTAGGTGTTTGATCATATTCCAGAGAGACACATCCATTCCTAATAAGAAGCTTTGGAATGAATGGAGGATGCCAAGAAATGTCCCCATTCCTTTAAGTGGGGTTTGCAGGTGGAAGAGCATGTTAGAGGACTGGTCCCAACCTCAGAAAAGGTGGCATCAGCTACAGGCAGGTAATCAGGACTTGGAAGAAAGCAGAGAAAGTAGGTGATGAGGGGGCAGGAAGGGGGGGGGAGAGTCCCAGTTAATTGGGAGACACTGTTGCACCCATATGACATCTGCTGCATCTTAAGTGGGACACACATATATCTCCCCACCCCACTCTTTTCCACAAAAGGCTGTGGCCTACTTTGTCTGAAACCAATGCAGGTCTGTACCTAATCACAGCCATTGGGTGGTTCAGTCCAAGCACCTCCCATAATATCTTTAATTGCAGATTGTGTGTGTTTGAGTGTATTGTGCATCATTATTATTATTAACAGAGTTGGAAGGGACCTTGTAGGTCATCTACTCCAACCCCCTGCTCAAG
>JANHFT010007638.1:123035-136060 GCA_032467955.1 Pseudoxenodon macrops
CTTTCAGACACTCCTTCACCGAAAAACTGGAGAGGAAGTGAGGCAAGAGGAAGTAATTTAACATTGGATGACTCAGTCTCTGGGCGGATTTGACTGTAGCAATACTATTCCTGGACTATTCCACAGCCACTGAGAAAAGGTGTTCAGGTAAGACAACACCCCTTTTGAAACAGTTGTCTGACTTTCTTCTTCTTCTGTTCAGTTTCTTCTTTGTGATGATACTTAGCAAGGTGTTCTAACTTAGAGTTAAAATGCTTAGCATTCAGCCCTCAGACATAAGAGGAGGAAATACTTTATGGTTGCTCTTTGGGTTTATATTTAGAAAGGAGTACAGGATGAGTGGAAGCACTGACATGTGTATTCAAATCCTCTCTCTCCCTCTCTCTCCCTCTCTCTTTCTGACTTCAGACATTTAAAAAAAACCTCACAGTTAGGGCAGAAATGTGCATCCCCCTGGTTTGAATTTCAGATTTCAATTGGCAGAACAAAGAACCAACCAAATTTTTCCTTATGTGTTCTTGAAACAGACTTCTTTCTCTTGGAAAGAATTTCAAGGTTATGGCATCCATGTAACCCATATGGCAAGGTGTCACCATCTTGGAGAGGTCGGTTTGGGTGAAAATATTCCTAGGAATTTACATATATGATAGTTTTCTTAGTAAGAACACTCAGAATTTATTTTTAAATTGTTGGCTATCAAATACATGAGTCTGTGAAAAAACAGCTTAGATGAAAGGAAATTAGGAAAACATTTTGAATGTGTTTGGGAAATGAATATGTAAGAAAAAAATTGAGAAGGCACCGTTTGTCAATTCAGTTGGTCTAATTCTACCTAAATTATTTTCAGAATTAATTTCACTTTAGTTATTATTTATTTATTTATTGATATCCTTTATTATTTTCATAAACAACTCAAGGGGAATAAATATCTAATACCCTATTTTCCTCCTATTTTCCCCATAACAACCATGTGAGGGGAGTTGGGCTGAGAAAGAGTGACTGGCCCAAGGTCATCCAGCTGGCTTTCATGGCTAAGGCAGAACTAGAACTCAAGAGTCTCCTCGTTTTTAGCCTGGTGCCTTAACCACTAGACCAAACTGGCTCATGCAAAACTTCAGGCACAATACACATTTAACAAAGCAATCTTAATGTTTTGTTTATGTATCTTCACATATCATATTTCCATGATTCTTCTAAAGTGCACAAAGTGGCTGAAAGCATTAAGATTATGTCAAACTTTAAATGGGAAAATTGATTCAACAATTTTTGGGTGAAATAAACCTACTGAAACTGATTTCCAAATTAAAGTAGGAATTTGTTTCAAAACACTAGATAGACAGAAGATAGATAGAATTCTTTATTGGCCAAGTGTGATTGGAAACACAAGCAATTTGTCTTTGGTGCATGTGCTCTCGGTGTACATAAAAAAACAAGATACATTTGTCAAGAATGATAAGGTGCAACACGTAATGATAGTCATAGGGTACAAATAAGCAATCAGGAAACAATATCAATAAGAAGTCATAGGATACAAGCAATAGGTTACAGTCCTGCAGTCGTAAGTGGGAGGAGATGGTGATAGGAATAATTTAGTTCCCTATTCCACCCGAGTCGCGAAAAGTACCTTGCTCTTTCACCCTTTGGTATTGAATAGGACGAGCTAAGTTTCTTCAAGAATGTATTCTCAATATATATATATTTAGAATACATATATATATTGGGCTGCGCTCCTTTACATGGGGTGCTATAATATGAATGGTGGGGTTTACAGTCTAACAACCTGCACGATCGAAGTATTGTGGTTTCAAACGTCCCCAGAGCCTCATTTATTGTTTTGCCACCCACCGACTTTAGGTTTGGGCATCTTTAGAGGAAGGCTTTACCCTGGTAATAAGCAGGGCAAACCTGGATGATTAGAAATAGAAAGACGCCAAAGAAAACTGGTTTTTTTAAAAATTCTTGATCCTCAAGCTACTTTTGTTCCTTAATAGTTCCAGTTTTGAGCGAAGAATAAACGTCTCAGTGAATGCCATTAGTTTTAATTTGATTTATACTGTTTGTTTTTAATTCCAATTACATATTGGGTTGCACACTGTTTGGGGAGGGTTGACAGGAGTGACCCTTAAGTCATAGACGCATGTATGAATAAACACACATATACTTAAAAGGCTGAAGACCAATCAGTTGGTAGTCAGTCTGAAAATCGCCCTGGAGAATCGGGCGATTCCCTGATTATACCCATAATGGGATTTGTTTTTGATTATCCTTTCCCTCCTCCAATTGCACTGCTCTTAAGGCAGAAGATGGGTTTTTGGCACCATCCCTGGAAAAAATGTATCTATACATTTCTCCCTAGCTTATTTCACTGCAAGTTATGAAGTTCAGAGTTTTAACAAGCAGGCAGCTGTAGCAAGGTTGAAAAGCCTGTGATTTTAGGCAGGATCCCATAAAGGGGGAAATTATATTTTGTTTCCTTGCCCGCAAATACCTTGGTAGTAAGTTCAATTGAGATTTATTTCCAGTATATTTGGAACGCAAACTTACCGTTCAGTGAACGGCTTGCATTGTCTAATGTTAAATTTTTCACTCCTTTTACAAGAAGGGTCAAATGAAGGCAAGACTGTTCTCTGCCCCTGTCCTCCCCAATTTCACCCTTCTTAATTAATGTTGTCAGGGTTTTATCTGCCTTGGCTTTCTCCAGTCTCTTGTGCTGGAACTAAAGCTGATTTGATTCCACTGAAGCTAATATGGAATAAAGGCAGCTTAAATCTAAATGCTTCTGTCCTGGATAGAATTTGAGCTCTTAACATGTGAATTTGATTATTGGCAGATTCATTTGAAAAGTGGAATCAGGTTTTTTTTTTTTTAAACCATGCAAGTTTTCTCCAAAGCTGGGGCAGGATGGATTTGAAATGTGGCTTAATATAAGGCCTTTCATTCCAAAACTACATCCTAGGGAGGCAACAACTCTGATTAAATCTTAGCTCCCATTGAGCTCAACGACCCAGAGGGATTTGCAGCTGTGGCAAAGTTTTTGAGGTAGTTTGACCCTTGCTGACTTCGTGGATCAGACCGTGATATTTTCTTGCCAACAATATGAAATGATTTATCGTTAACTTCTTCTGAGATGTTTTTTTTTTCCAATTTCCCAGACTAACCATTTAAATTCAAGGATCCCTAAAAAATTGTTATCCAAATACTAACCAGTTCAATCTATCCAGGCTTCCAAAGCCAGAAGAGGCAGGATTGTGGGTCAAGTAGAAGCAGTCCAAATCTCCCCCATGATACCTTTTAATTAACATTAACATTTTAATTGCACTTCCTACAGTGCAGATCTTAGGGCCCTTGATAACTTGCAGTTGGATATTCCTGCCAATTTGTGGAACATGGCACAGTATTTAATAATAATAATCGAGAGGCCTGCATGAAAGGTTGGGCCTCAGACTTTCCTACCAGTGGAAACCCTGACAATGAAACCGTATAAAGCCTGTTCTCAGAGTCAGATCTGCCTGGTTTCTCTGGGTGAGATCTGAGACAGCACACCAATTTAGCTAGCAAAAAGAAGGGAGATTGCAAGACTGCTGCAGAAGCAAATCTGAGCAAAATTATTGTACTGGACAGAAAATGTTCAAACTTTCATCTACTTTAGTAGATCTGTTGAAAGGAAACCTTGCGATTGTCTAAAAGCAGCTGGAACTGTCCTTGCTTCAGTTGTGAGGGAAGGTAATTTTGTGCTATCTCTCAATCAGAGAGAATAGAAAGTTTTGAATTTACCAAAGAAAAATCTCTTCAGAAAAACAGGATCCATTTTAAAAATGATCCGGCCCCCATAGATTTCTTTTTGTTTCCTGAAGGATTGTTCATTTTCATTTTCTGATGTTTGCTTTTTGCCCAGCTCTGACAATAAGTGTCAGGAGAAAGACAGTATGTTAACAGAGTTGTTAATCTTCTGGCCTAATTCATATGCAGAGTGTAGCGTCTCAGGAGAGCCTTCGCTGGCAGTTAAGGAGAGAAAGAGAAAGTGAGAACATCAATCCAGCATTTTAGCATGGAAAGCATCTGGGTTTTAACTCCTTCTGAATGGCTGTGGTGTGTGAAGTTAGTTGAAAGTATTAGCTTAATATTATTTCCATTACTAGATGCAGTTTTGAAGAAAATAATTTACTTCAATAAATATTCCCACCTATTGGGTAAAAAAAGAAGAAGGAAATACTGTATTATTTCAGCTGCTAAATTGATCCAAAGAGTCATAAAAATTGTGACAAGCAGACCAGACGACTTTCTAGTATACATCGTATTTCTAGTCATAGTGGCCATTTTTAAAAATTATTTCTAGGAAGCCTACAAGTAGTTCATGAAAAAATTGGAATATGTTGTTGTTTCTTCTATATATATTCACAAATTTAATGGGAGTTCCACTCTGTTGGTTATCTTTTGCATTACTAATCTTTTAGTTGGGGAAAGAACTGGTGACCGCAGCATTTAATCCTGTCATTTCAATCTCTATCTTAATATCTGCATCTCTACCCTCTGCATTTAAAGGCATATACTTTCATGAAGCTCTTGTGGCATTCTAAATAACAAAATAATCCACTCAGTGCATTCTCAGTGCAGTAGATTGCATTGTCAGATATTTTGCAATAAGAGCACCCTTATTTAACCCTAAATTTTGTTATTTAAGCTGTTACTCTCACATTTATGGAGGCTCCCATCTCCTTTTTTTTTTTACTTAACAAGATGTTTCTATTAAATTCTTGGATCCCTCAAAGGACTTGGGAGCCGAAGAACTGAGCACTAGGCGATTTCTGGGCATAAGTGTTTAATGCTTCATTAAGCTACATTTGGTGTTGTGTGCCCAGAGACTGGGAAGAAACGTTTGCAAATGCAAGAAAGTGGCACCTCTGATTGGAGTCACTGGAGCTTTGCCCCAACCAGTTCGCCATCCCCAAATGAGCCTAAAATTCCTTTTCAATCCAGAGGTTGACCTTGTTCAGCTTCATCCAATAAAGAGAATAATGGCATTCGTGCATTCTTATTCCCTTCTTTCGGGCTTCTCTGCCTGCCTCTATGGGAATTGTTTTTGTCCAGACCTTCAAAAGCAAGGTAGATAATTCTGTGGTTGTAGTTTAAAGTCGATGCACAGAAGCAACTAAGCAGTTTTTTTTGGGTAGCAGGTTGGGAGAACCCGAGTCATTTAATGAACAGTTTATAGTTCAACCTTTCCTGCAAATCCAGAAATTGAATAAAGTAATTATTAATGAATTGATATGTGGGGCCAACAGAGCCTATAGGTATCTTGGATTTACTTTAGAAATATGTACCGTAATACAAGAGCTGCAATGTAATCCTATCTCTCTGTTTCTAAAGAGTCTTTTAGAATTATATGGAATTAAGAGTGTACGCCTAAAAAAAGCACCTTCCACTAAACTAAGATCCCCCCCCCATCCAGCAATGGTTGAATTGATACAACACACTTAATGTGGTTATTAATTGCCCCAATTTCTGGGTTTCCACCATACCATGAAACATAAACCATCCAGGCAGCCTAGGCTCATTCAACACTTGCAAGACACAACATAATTGACTAATCTTGTGAAAATGCAGCCATTTATAATTGCCCTGGTCAATCCTGCAAACACAGTAGGCTTGGGATTGTTGAACATATTTAAGCCACCTTGATGCTGTCTAACTTCCCCTCCCCTCATTCCTCTTTTAAATGTGTTGGGTTTGAACTATGAGCGGGGCAGTTCAATGGATTTGTCTTTTTGTCTGCTGGATCTCCAGGGCTTTAATTCCAAATGGGGGAAATGGTTTCAAGAGGTACTATGAGGAAAGGTGCCCCACATGCACTTGGAAAGCCTGAGAAGTTTTTCTTCCGGTTTGTGTGTGTGTGTGTGTCTTTAAGGAACAGGGACTCTTTTTAGATGGGAGTTTCTCTGTTCTTGAAACCCATCTTACTTACTTCAAAGGTCAACCCCAGTCCGCTTACTCTTCTTTTTGCTCATTGCCCTGATCCTAAGAACCTAAGGAGAAGACATTTATACAGCTCATTTTCTACCTACTTGCAAAAGAAAAGGAGTCATTTAAAGGAGAAAGTTTTCCCCCCTCTCTCTCTCCTGGAAATGTCTGTCCTAGTTATATCCCAAGTCAGCAATTATGCAAATACATACTTACAAAATGGAAGCAACCGTGTATGAACGGGGAGGCCAATGGATTTAAATGCAGACATAGATCCCATTACAGAAAGCATTCTTAAATCAGCCTTACTTTAATTTTAATTTAATTTTCAAGCGGTGCAATCAATGTAACCTTATGTCTGAGAAACAAGCTCAGTCTCAGTTGTGATGAGCCAGTCAAGGATTGGTTTGTTTTTTGCTTTGTGAACTTGCCAGGTTCACTTGCGCTATGATTGGTTGCTGTGGGTAGAAAGGGGGCGTTTCCCTTTTTTCCTGCCGTTTTCTTCTGTGCGCTCTGTATACTTTTTGATTTACCTCAGGATGTTCGTGTGTTCCTGACAATTTTGGGGAAAAAAAAGTTTTTGTCCTCCCCTCCCCTGCAACTAACCCTTTGCAAAGTCTTGTGTACTCTTTATCTACCTTAACCTTTCTGAACTCCACAAGATGGGTTTCCATGGGTGGATATAGCCACACAGGTCCAGGAAAGATCCCTCTGGCATTTAAATAGGTGCTTGTTGAATTCCTAGGCCTTAAATATAATTGAAAATAAATCAACATAATGAAATATATTCCCTGCTAAAGCTTTTTGTGGACCATGACTTTATCTCTGTTTTGCCTCCCTAAATCTACTCAATGCCACCTTAAGAGGACAGGTACCGTACTACTGAATTTAGATTCTCATATCTGGTAGTAGAACCTAGAGTGAGAAAACTCATGTTTTCTATGTTTAGAAACTAGGAGGAAACATAATTTGGCTACAATTGGGAAAGATCCAGTGCAGCATATTATGGGTTTAATTAAGAGAACCCTTAGCTTCTTCAATAATTTATGCACTTAGTAGAATCCAATCCTAGATAAGTTTCCTCTGAAGTAACTGTCATGGGTTTCCTAAAATAGCCGTTTATGCATGGCTCTGGATATTTCACATTTCTGATTTTTCAGTCTCTGTCTCATTAGTGCAATATACTTTTCTAAGAGGCCATACACCTAGATTGATGTTGATTGATATTAATAGTAATATTGATGTTGTTCATAATACCCATCATGCTTCCCTCAAAGGCTGAAAACCAGAACTCATCTGACCACCATCGTTCTACTATTTGTTTAGTTCTTTTGGTGAATAATAATCATCCAATAATCATGTTTTCTTGACTTTTAAAGCAAGGAATAGTAGGGTTATTTAGTTGTCAATTTGGAGACACTTCTGTCCTCCACGTAAAGGAAATTCTATTCACTGAGGGGAAAAAATATCACTGGCAGTGGTACAACATATGGTACATGGGATATACAACATTTCAACTTCATTCTCAGGTATCCATTCATCTAGCTAGGAAGGAGTTTGACAGAAATTTTGAAGAGACTTTAACAAGGGAGGCAGACATTGGACTAACTGGAAGCTCACTCAACTGGCAACACAGACCCCAAACATTATTATGGGTCAGAGTATTGCTCCAGCTCAGACTACTAATTAAATAAGCAACAATAAAGTAAATCATGGGTTGTAGTCACACATCCATTATCCTGCAGATGGTATTAAGGCACAGATACTAGAGGTTTGATTCTCAGTATTGGACTTACTACAAAAGTATGAAGGTTTTTAATCTGAAGAAAGCAACAATGGTTACTTAATTGAATAATAACCTTGGTAGCCTAGTCTGAGATTAATGGGATTCTACCTATAAAATATGCTGACTGAAATCCTAAATGTGTTTACCGAATCCTATCTGGATGTACCTGATGGTGATTTCACTGTGTTTGTAGGACTCACACAAACACTTTTGACTAACTTAAACACTGTTTAATCAATAGACCCAGTTTTCTGGGTTTGCCTGACAAAACACTCCAGCCACAAAACATTCAAAATTAAGCAGTAATTGGCAAAATTGCGGCTGTTTATGTCCTACAAACCAGCCTCTGTGTCCATAAGGGTCTTTTTTTCAATACAGTCTTAAATTAGTGGCAGTTCTGGGCTCAGAACCCAAGCAAAATTGGGCTTGATTAGTACCTGGAAGAGACAACTTGAGGGAATCCTAGGGCTGAAGGCTCAACTGAGAAGTTGAATAAGTATCCCGAAAGAAGGCAGCAGCCAACTATTCACCACTGCCAAAACAATTGCACAGGTGTCAACAGGAGTTGCATTCCCCTTGACAGACACTTCACCTTTATCTTCACCTTTGATCCACCAGAGCTTTTTAGGACTTCTATTCATCTTCACTGCAGGCTACATTTCTCCAGGATTTCTCACCAGAAGCCAGCTCTTACACTGATATACCTTGGCTGTAAGATGCAGGAAAGGAGAAGGTAAGTCCTGCAAGAAGCTTCTGCCATAGAATGCTGTCCCATCGTAGGAGATATAATGCGATCTAATGTCCCAAAGGTGCTTTTTAAGGAGACAACTGGATTTTGTTTTGTTTTTTCCATTCCCCACTATCCTGCCAGAGCTGAAGAAGCTTCTTGGATAAGAAGCGAAATGTCTTCATAGAAAAAGCAAGAAAATCCAGATGCCTCCTGAAAAAAAACACCTTTGGGACAACCATGACCTGGATGACCCAGAATCTCTACAGACTATTGCAATTGTAACTTTCTGCAGGGTTCTAGTTTGGAGATTACTGGTCCAATCCCTCTTTCCCAAAACAGAATTTCACTACAAATTACTAAACCCCTTGGAGCTGTAATACCACAGCAGGGAAGGAAGGCAGACACCGGTCTCATCTAGATTCTACAGCCATTCTGTAGCGTTTCAGGCTGCAAATCCGGAAAAGGTATTTAAGAGAACTTGGAGAGCTATGGCCACTGAATCACAGATATCAACGGCTCTGAGGTGGATAGCAGAATGGACCACTGCAACCACTGTAAAGAAGAGGTGAGGAACTTGCAACCTTCCACTGTTGATTTACAAATAGCACAATTAGGGACTTGAGGAACTGTAGCTGAATAATAACCATAAGGCAAGAAGTTCTGCCACTCAAGCACCATAGGCAAATCTTTCAGAGACCTTTTTCAAATCTTGGTTGCGTTTGTAATATTATTCATTAAGAACAGTACCTTATGGGGGGAGCAGGTTACAAAGAATGAAGTCAATCATTTGAAACAGATCAGAAGTAAGTCCTCTAACAAAACCTACTTTTATCCTTGGATGCTGGAGGCCCCCCACGAGGAACTTTACACCTTGATTGTTGTTTCCCAGTCTCCAAATTTCAGGACTCTCCGGGGAAAGGAAAGTCACTGGATTCTTTCTCCAGGTCTGGTGTTGTTGAACTGGGGAGTTAATCCAGAAGTCAATTTGGTGCAGTTTGGTGCACCAGGCTAAGGATCGGCAGGCAATGAATTCTAGTCCGTCCTTAGGCACAAGGGCAACTGGGTGACCTTGGGCCAGTCACACACACTCTCTCTAGCAATGACGAGTCACTTTTTGAAGAAGAAAAAAAAACTTGCCAAGAAAACAGCAGAGACTTATACTTGCCACAAGGAGCCAGCACGGACTCAAAGGCAGGCACACGCGTTTTAAAAAAATTAAACAATTAAGGACTTTACTCGCGGGAGGATGATAATCACAAAAAGAAATGGAAATAATGCACCTCGGTCACATAACCGCCGCGATACTTTGGCTGCCGGGAGATCGCCGATTCCTACAAGGCGCCCCTTTCCTCTTTCCCCGCAGTTCGGTTCTTGTTCGCGGACTTTCTGGAGCAGCTTCGTCATTCCCGTTTCCTTGAAAGTTTCGCATACACCTCCCTCCCTCCCCACCATCAATGTTGTTTTCGACTTGCCTTTGGCGATCCTAAAATGTGCGGGGACCGGGTAAGAAGTTGGAGCGGAGTAACTAGAAGTGAAGGAAGCAGGGACTGGCTACACTAAGCAATTACAGCACATCGGAACAATTCGGCCGCTTAAGAGGACAGCAAATTTCCGGCTTTTTGTTATTTTTCAGGCAGCGAGTTGTGGGAGGAAAAGAAATAACGACGATAGTAAGGACTTTAAAAAATATATCACTCTATCATTACAAATCAAAACAAAACAGAAAGGGGAAAACACTCTAGCTATAGAGATCTTAGCCCCAGAATGCAATTAGGAGATTGAGCCTTCTTCCTATTCCAACCCATTTGCTCCACTCGCCAGTTTTAGCTCGAGCCCAGGAATCTGGTTTAGAGTCAAGGATCAAAGGCCAAGTACAGCAGGAATCCAGTGAGATTTAAGATTACGTCATAGTTTTAGTTTCCAATGTCAGTGGGACTTTTTTTTTTTGGGGTGTGTGTGTGTTCTGTTCTATTTAAAATTAAGCAGTACTGTGGCTTAAATTGCCTACATCAAATCAGGTCTGCACCCGTTGGCTTGAAAGAAGCCCAATGGAAATTACGACAACCTCATTTACAACTTAAGAAAATCGAGAAGATTGTGGAGTGTGGATGTGATCTAGAACTGGCTGTACTTAAGTTTGCCAATTGCAGGCAACTCCTTGGAAGAGGATTTTGTTTCTTGGAGTGAATAGATAAGCTTTTTGCCTTTCAGATCAGAAGATCCACAGGAGTTTTCACTATTTTTGCTGAAGACCTTAAGGTTTTGCTCAGTTTCTTGGGTGTAAGCTTAACTGAAATTCATAGGGTTTACTTCTGAATAGTCCTATATAGAATTGAACTGTAAATATATATTTGGGGGGTGGGGAATCTCTTCTGTTTAGTGACAAACTTCTTTGGAAATGGGAAAACGTTTCTCAGGAACATTGGAAGTTGTCATTTCTGTATTGGAACAATGGCTAATCGTTTTTTTTGGATCAGTGTTTCCCCCGTTAGGATCACCCTTTACTTGGTTTGGAGGTAAAGAAATGACTCTCATCTCCCAGGTCATTTGGATAACTTGCGTGTAAGAAAAGTTCATTCTGGGGAGGTGGGCGTAGCTATCCTTTGAAATATTGTCTTTTTGGAATGAGAACCTGCCCATCTTTGACTTACTCAACTTTGTTTCCCCAATTGTAATTCCTTTTGTTTTAGCTACATTAAAAAAAAACATGCCAATTAGTCAACAACTAAAAAAAGTAAAAGAGGAGAAAGATAAAATAAAACGAATACATGTGTGGTTATGTACATATATCAATCAATTCACTACTTGCATGACATTAATTGCAGTAGTATTTCAGAGAAATCTATTGAGCTAAAATGGAGCTATTTTGAATTAATGACTTGGGGCTGTGACCTTTCTAAAGTAGGCTACAATGTTTAGTAAGATGTCATCGTCCCAGGCCAGCGTTAATGTTCTATTGATTCTTCAGTTCTTAGTCTTTTATCTCCACTGCATAACAAGATATGGTGACCTCTGCTCAACTGTTGTATGCTATAAACCCCAAAACGTTTGCTCAGTTATCTGGGTTAAAACTTCCTTTTCATGCTGATTCTTCTGACTTTCCCTGTTAATATGTTTATTCAGGTAGCTGTTTTCGTTTGTTTGTTTATTCTATCTGCATAACAGTCTAGAGAGGAAGGCCACAGTTCCATCGAACATATCAGAAGGCAGCTATCCAAATACGGTACATTTTTTTTTAAAGCTATGATACCACGTGTGTTTAAATAAACGTCTTTTAAAAAATATCATTGGTTTCTATTGAAAAGAAGCTGGCCCTTCCTTTTAACAGGCTTTTCCATGTTCCCCTTGTGACACCAACCTTATTCACAACTGAGTGCAGGGAGAATGTGTTTTTAAATACAAACAAGGTATGAAGGATAAGCTCAATGAAGGAATGATGATGTTTACCAGAACAAAGGGGTTTCAGAAAATGAATGGAAGTCAGTTAGAGGTAATCTGAATTCCCTTTATTTCAATTTCATGCACGTTGCTTTCTGTTTTAATTGGAGGGAAATGAACTGTACTGTAGTAAGCAGAACGAGATAGACGAAAAGTTAAATCTGAATCACCAGACTTGTCTCTCCTGCACCAGCACAGGACTGAGTTCTTATTGTTTTGCTTTCTTTGTTATTTTTAGTTGCATTCAGAAGTGTCATCAATTACACCATAAGGACATCCAATGAATGAGAACTATAGGCTCACATTTTAATGAAGGATCCAAGGCTTCTCCTCCTGTTCCTTCCCTGCCTCTGGAGACAACTCTAAATGTTACCAGGATTGAATTTCATCCTAAGAGCAAAGGTTGAAAGAAAGTCTTTCTTGTATATATGTGTGTGTTGAGGGTCTTCTTGGCAATATTTGGGGCAACTTGGCCTCTTTAGGACAAATTTGAGTGGAAGATGAATGTCACCTGCTCATTGGAGTTAAATGTTGATTCAGAAGTCTTGATGTATTGTATAAGGCAAGACAGTCACATTTTCACTCCCTCTCGAACTCCCAGTTCTACTCTCCTCTGACATATAGGTTTGGTAAATGTAACAATTTACATCTAGTGATTTAAAGTCTGACTAAGATAGGGAAAGATAGATGGGGAAAATGCACAACACTGAAAGAAAAGTGAAGTTTTTTAAAATACAAAGAATATACCTTATTGTAGAAGCCCATTCTCCCCTTACAAAGTTTCTCTAGCTATATTGGGCAGCCTATATACACAACAATCCAGTCATAATAAGGGGTTGACTCCCATCCCGTTCCTATTCTTGACTTCCAGTAAGGACACCCAAGTTTTTTTTTTTTTAATGAAAGGTTGAATTCAGGTTTTAAAAATAGGATTTTGTGTTTTTTCCATAAAAAAAAAGTATCTCGCTATTAATTAACAGAGTTGGAAGGGACCTTGCAGGTCATCTAGTCCAACCACCTGCTCAAGCAGGAGACTCTACACCATTTCCGACAAATGGTAATCCAATCTCATCCCGAATGTCCCAAGTGTTGGAGCTCCCACAACCTCCGAAG
>JANHFT010007638.1:136310-164340 GCA_032467955.1 Pseudoxenodon macrops
CCTCTCTGTGGCAGCCTCTCAAATATTGGAAGACTGCTATCATGTCTCCCCTGGTCCTTCTCTTTGCCAGACTAGCCTATTGGTTAGCATGTCTCTACTTATCTGCTTCTAAGCCTTAACGTTTGGAGGAAGATGGGGCATTGCTTTCCAAATCGGAATGTTTTTAGGATAATAGAGTTACATGTCAATCACAGCCTCTAAAAGAGGTATTTCTGCATTTTCACTTTTGTGTGTGTGTGTGTGTCTCCTTCCATTGCAGTCTTTGCTCCAGAACAAATCGGTCTGCTTATACCAGCCCTGATTCAGAGAAGGGTCTTCAAAGGCCTTTGCTACAATTCTCAATCTACTGAATTAAATGAACGAAACGCTTAGTTGCATAGGGCACTCAGAGCCAACAAGCTAAATTTGAGCTTTGGGTACTTAACCCAGTACTGAGTGAAGTTCTGAGAACCTAGAAAACGGAGTGACTTGAATATACTTTAGTTTAATTAACCATGTTGTTTGAATGCAACCAGTGGGACGGGAAATGACCGTTTGAGTCCATATGTTAATACAATTAATCTCCCAAAATTATGAATCGGCCATTTATTCCAGCTTCCAGACCACTGATCCTTAAGCATGCACTAAGAGAACTAAGAAGCCATTGAGACTTATTCCCAAATAGTGGTAAGAATGAATTGCAATTGTTTGAAGCAGGCATTTTGAAACATTCCAATAAAAAAAAAAGGTAACAATTACTAGAAATTAGATCCCATCATTCACAGTAGGAATTACTCCTAGGCTTTGGGGCTGCAATTCTAAAGGAGACTTGTATCTCAGTAGAACAACAGTGCTTCGCTGTAAATCACACAAATTAAAACATAATCCCTAGTATTTGAATCAACCACATTATGATCACATTTTTTTTTTAGTCCTTTCACTGGCGATTTTGAAACGCTCTTTTCCCTCCGGATGGTAATAGATTGTGAAGCTAGCATGTTTACAGACATTTGAATCCCTCTCTCAATAAAACTTACTTGGCTTTATACTTTAACTTAGGGCTTTCTCCCTATCTGAAAAAGTTTGACATTACCCTTGATCGCAAAGGTACTATTCTAGTGACTCTGCCCTGGGAGCGCAGTGCAAAGGCTTGAGGATGCTTTGGATCCCTACTTCTTCCTTAACAACAAAGTGCTTTTTTCTTCTTCTTGTCAAGTGGTGTTTCACACTTAGGCTCCTAGCCATGTTGTCTCGCACGATTCGTTTCTGATGCATCGGCCGTTATGCTGAGGTTTCCACCACCTGCTCGGCGAGACCTTCTCGAATATAGTCACTTCTTCCATGGTAAGCGGAACGGAGGTTTGCATCCCTTTGCAAGCATCACTATTCAAAAAGAAAAAAAATGTAACCTACGGCAGGTCGGGCCATTGACACAAAGCTCTTGTATTTGCGCAGGCAATATTCACCTGCTGGTAGCAGCTTGGAGCTTCAGGGGGTTTGTGGCAGGGCTGACACCCCCCCCACCAGCACTTTCCTCTCTGGGCCAGCCGACTCAGCCGCTTGGGAAAAGTGTGTCGCCTCGGGGGTCCCTCTCTCCCTGCCTGATGAAGGGGCCAAAAAAGGGAGGGTCCCTCCCTGAGAGGGTGGGCGTCGCCTCTCTTGTAATGCCATTATCGTTGCCTTGGCAACCCAAGAGATCCTTGCTGTTGGAATGAACCTTGCAACAATGGTTGGTTAAAGGGAAATCGGTAATTGGGTACCAGAGACATATCGGCATCTCTCGGCTTGAGCAAGAGCCAGGGAATCAACGTGGCTTCGCTCAAAAAGATGATCCATTGGCTCAGTTACCCCCCCCCCCCCGGCATCTTTGAGGTAGCAGGAGTTTCTGGAGAGGAGGGGAGGAAGCAGCCTGGAAGGACGGGCGCTGCATCCGAAATGCAGGCTCCGAGGCCAGATTCAAAGGCAAAATTTACACGACGGCCCGGCAAAAGAATCAAAGCAAACTTTAGCGGTTGGGTATCCTCAGTCCTGGGGCACAGTGTGGGTCGAACCTAAAATGTTGGGGTTAAATGAATACGCTTATGTGAACAACGGGGAAGTGGACTCCGTGGTAAAGCCAAAACAAAAGGGATTATATTTAAACAAAAACCAAAAATAGAACCTCCCTCATCATTTGCTCCAGAAACAATGAGAGGGAGGGGAAAAAAAGCCTTTTCTGGTGTTATCTCTGTCCCTGCGCAAATTCGCAGTTTTTCTTGCGCTGAAGCACACACGTTTGCAGTGTAGCAGCCGAGATAAATTTAAAAATCTCCGAGGACGAGGAATGTTAAAAGAATACTAAGTCAGCCCATCTTTTCACCGGATCCTTCAGAAGGTTACCAGGTATGGCCCGCGGCTTTTCGGGCGGAGAAAATCAAGTGCTCCTTCCTTTTCTGTTCACGAACATTCAAGAGTTCCGGGGAAAGAAACTAATTTCTAAAGCCTTTGATTATCTTGATTTATGAGTAAGGAGTAGATGCACCGAGTCCTCATTAAGGCAGTAAGGATATGCACTTTCTTACAGGAATGTAAATCAGTCATTGGGACTCAGCGAAGCTTATTCCCGAATAGAATTGTGCTGCGTCATCTTTTGTATGCATTCATCAAAAGCCTATTTTCCAGAACGTGTGCTTGCAATATACAAATTATGATCAGTCTGAAAGAGTGGAGAAAAAGACTAACAGGGAACATTACTACCAGATCTCTGATGTAAATAATCCAGATGACCACTAGGTGGCCTGCCATCTCGTGGTTATCCGGATTTCCCCCCCTAGTGGTTCAAGACTCATTAGTGTTCATCACTATATACTGTATTCAAATAGCCATTTAAAAAAAAAGTAAAGGTCCACTTATTCACTATGTTTCTAATTAGTCAACGGGATAAACAACACACAGGTATTAATTTTCAAATAATTATAAGTACAGGTAAGCTGATTTTCATCTGAACCTCAACAATGCTTTACTCAGAAGGAGGAAGAGTATAAGCAATATGGACTGCCCTGGTATAAATATTTCGAGGTAAGTGCACGGCCACGTTTCAGTGGCTTCAGGTGAGTTTAAACAATACTGTAAGAAAATGGGGGGAAAACCCCAAAGCACACTTGTTTATTGCATTCAATAATGCTAAGCAAAAAGATACAGAATACAGTATCTACAGTACAAGTGAATACAGTCACTTGTTTGTTCCTGGGAACTAACAGCTTTGCCTCTTATCTAGAAAGCCAATTTGATTTTAGTTAATTCTGTCAAGGTCATATCTCCTTCAGCCTTTAAGGAGAAGACTTCCTTCCTTCCTTCCTTCCTTCAATCAAAAAGTCCTGTCCACTGGAGGAGAGCACATGCACCAAAGACAAATTCCTTGTGTGTCCAATCACACTTGGCCAATGGAGAATTCTATTCTATTCTATTCTATTCTATTCTATTCTATTCTATTCTATTAAGAAAGGCTTTCTTTGGAAAATTCCCTGTTGAAGCATCAACAAGACTGAGAGACTGATCTGCTTTATCTTGTCATTGCCCCTCCTCCCATAGAAGGCACTTATGATCTGGTATTGGTCGATATGTTGGATAATAACACTTCTTGACCCACTCAGGATTAGCCAATAACTATCAGGCAAAATGGGACTAGCAATTTATCTCTTTAGCAATTACAAATTACTTGGGAGTAAACCTCATTGGACTCAATGGGACTTAATTTGAGTACCTGCATATAGGGTTCTGGTAATAGTTCCAGGACGTAAGTTCCCATAGATCCTGATTCTTGCTTTGTCCCAAGTTTCCACTTCCCTTTCTAGTGGTGATGGTGGTAATGGCAGAATCTGGAATTCTTGGCTGATTTTGGAAACTCAGTAGGATCAGCCTCTTTAGGACTTGAATGGCAGAACTCTTAGGTATCCCAAGACTTAGGATAAACTAGGAAAACAAGAAAGCATCCTGTTAGAAGCCAATCAAATCTCTTCCTGAATTCTATCAAGAAAATCATAGGTATATATATAGGTACTAGGAGTCAAATAAGTCCAGAGGTCTTTTTCTGTTGCAAATGAGTGGTAGCTACAACCAAGCCAAGGGAATGAAAGGAAAGGCATTCAGAAAACCAACTTTAAGAAAATCACAGATGGGAAAGAGGCCCCAGCCCAAGATGGACAACCGGGGTTGCAAGATATGGAAAATAAAATGTCATGATTGGTGGCTGGGTGTGTGTATCAAATGCACGTAACAAGCAAGGGGGGGCTTTGATTGCATAGTTATGATGGACACCTGGATTTAAAAAAACAACACACCTTAGTGTGTTATATTAGTAATGTTGGACAAATTGAACTACTTTGCACTGCAAGGGAAGACTTGGGACTTCTGTTTCTTGACTGGTTCAGTCTTCATTTCTGATGGGGAGAAAAGTCTGTCTTTAAGAGAAGGAAGACCCTCAGGCCAGGAACCTGCAGCCTCTAGCACAGAAGCAGGGCATTTGCAAGAGTGTTGTAATCCTTTTTTTCCCCCTATCTAGGGCAGTCCTGGCTCTGCTCTGCTCCAGGTCACAGAGGATCCACTGGCTTGGCTTCTTTTCTGCCAAGACAAATAGTAGCACCTCCTCAAATTGGTGGGAAAGAGGCTGCTTGACTGAAGGCACCAAGCCCAGCAGTGCTTGTAGCCTATGGAGGAACCAGGCAGCAGGGCATAACATCTCCCTGGAATAATAAGCTACCCCAGGGCTCACATTGGGCCCTTAAGGGCAGGGACACTATCCTTAAAAGAGTTTGCAAGGGGAATCCCAAGACAAAGGAGGACCTCTTGTCCGCCCCATAGTAAAGTCAGTGTACGATTTCTCCCCGGTTAAAGGTCTTGGAAAGTCGACTCAAAAGCTTAATAGACTCCAGCAGCTTTCCCCTTCCCTCACCGGGCTGCCCTTGGTCTCTGTTGACTCCGACTCCCATCATCCCCTATCAGACCCCCCATCCACACACCTGCAGAGAGCCACGACCTAGCGAAGGCCCGTGGGAGGCGAAGGGGGAAAGCCGGGGCTCCGAAAACCTTCCAAGCGAGGGTCAGCGGAGCAGTCGGGCTGCTGCTTGTTGAACCCAAACGGGGGCTCCTCGTTTGCGTAGCTCCGATCTTAGAAGCTGGCCTGAATTGATGCTCCCGGAGGGGAAGGTTGAAGCCGGCTAGGATTCTTCTTCCGTGTCCTCTCCAGCTTGGGGGAAGAAAAAAAAAAAAAAAAAAAAAGGGGGGGGGCCCCCGGTACGTCCTTAAATCTGGGCAGCGGATCACAAGTAACCAGATCTGCAGGGGGGTCAATAGTGCAAACGTTTTAAGACTAATGTTTATTTTAAAAAGCGAGTGGTGCCTGCCTAGCTCCGTTTCTGCCCTGTGCCAGAGCCTTAATGGCTTTTGCAGGCCCACCGGAGCAAATAACTGCAAGCAGCCCAAGGACCTACCGCGGGGAAGAGGAGTGAACGGTGCCCCCACCCTCCCCTGCGGATCCTCGTCGTCTTCCATGAGGACTTTCGGAGGGAACCGCGCCGGCGAAGCTCTCCCGGAAAGGCAGCGAGGGAGGGAAGGTTACGGAAACAAACGGGAGGAACACGCAAGCGTCGGCAGAGACCGGGTTGAATTGGTAAGGGTGTCTGGAAAGTTGGTCAAAAAAGTCAAGATGGCGGCCGCGACGGTGTGATCGACGCTCCGCCTGTTTCGTGTTTCAAAAGCCTTGCAGAAATGACGGCCAAGCTACCCCAAACCGAAACCAAATCCGAAGTATGGTTAATAAAAAGTGATGCGTTTCAAAGCTGTCTTTTTCTTATTCTTGTTGTTGTTGCTTCTCCCACGTTGGCCTGCAGAAGACGGAGTGGAAAAGCAGAGAAGGAAAGCGGGTCTCCTAGGCCAACGAGTTCCCTGACTCCAGGTCGTCCTTATGAGAGGCTGCCCTCCTCTCTCCCAAAACGGAACCACCCAGCAGTCCATCCACTGGGTGACATGTAGCTTTACTAGTTTGGGACTAGTGGTCTTCCTCGGATTGAGGCTAAATGGGCATAATAAGACAGTCACACTTTAGCTTTGCAAATCCATCCCAATTAAACATACCCTTAGTTTACAATGGGTAACATTTGGGGTCAGGGCCATATTAAAACATAAAGGTATAAAAGGGTATCCCATCATAGGTTAAAATACAGTTGGCTACTTTGCAAGTCAGTAGACTGTACACATCCAGGCCTAATTAGACATGGATTAATCTGAGGCAGAAGCACAGCCATGAACTGGATGTACATAAGGCAGAAATTCATAAATGAAATGTCTAGTTCAGGCTGTGTCTCCCCCCTAACAGCCTCTATGTTTTGTAAAAGATGATGGTGGCTTTATATGATTATTTAAGTCAACTATGATTTAGATCAGGCTGTAGGCTCATCCCCAGAATCAGAGAAAGGCTTTGTGGAAAAACTGTCAATGGGCTCACTATATGTCCTGGAGATGGATAGACAGAGTTACAGCTGTGATGGGTACAACATTGGAAGACCTGAAGGACCAGATTCCAGACAGATCATTTTGGAGAGTATCTAGGCTTTAATGATTTAATGGTCATTAAAATGACTAATTTTGATGACACATTATCAATCAATTTCTGAGTTCCACCTCATACTTTGACATCAAAGGCCCACTGATCTGGGGATAAAAATGGAATATAGCTGCATCCATGAAAGCAAGTGTACCTCCATTAGAGATTTACTGGGGAAAGCATGAAAGATTCACTCAACACTCATCTCCCCAAATCTACCTTGTCATGTCAGGGCTACAGGAAAGCATGTTCTGGACTCCACTCAAGAGAATAAACAAGAGTTTGGTTTCAAGCTTCCAGGAGCAAAATAATAAAATGGTACACACCTGAATGGGGCTGGGTCAAACATTCCTTGAGCAAAATTCATAGGCTCAAAGGTACAACATTCTAAGGAAATTTTATGTTGTAGGTTAAACTGGAGAGGTGTAGGATTCAGTCTTCAGTCAGACTGAAGATCAATCAACTAACCAGAGCCAGTTCCTTTAACTCACTTCGGGATTAAGTCTGAACTTAAGTCACTCCTGATTAATTTAAGACAGAGGAATGGGCAGATGTGAGATCTGGGTCTATAGCGTGAACTATAAGATAAACAGTTGGGTCTCATTTTGTGGAAGATACTAAACTAAGGAGAGTTGGTTAGCTTGTGTGTGGTGAGAATGCAGCCAACATTAAAGAGAGTTTGGAAAGAAAAAGATGCTATGGAAGTTCTGCAAGGAAAAAAAAATCTTTAAATAAGGTAGCCTGAGAGGGCCATAAAAGATATTAGCAAATCAAGTCTAATTTTTGATTACAAGACTGTTTATTTTCCCATGCAAGCATTCAGGGGTGTTTCTGCATTTCCTTATTATCTTGCTTCTTTGCAAATATTCTACAGTTCACAAATCAGAGTCTAAAATCCCGGGCTAAAGGGCATGAGTAAGTTTTCTGCTTAACAAAACTACAAGTAGCCAAATAGTTGATTTGAAAATTACAAATCAATAACTGTGGTCTGTATCACAGATATTCATTCTTTTGGGATAAATTACCTCAAAGGAACTTAAAGGTGACTTCCAGCCACCTAAGTCATGATAATCAAAAGAGTATTATAGGGTTTTAGGGAGGAAATTTACACTATTTAAAAAAGATACTAACATACCAGAAACAAGCATATTTTTGTTATAACGAAGCTGTTTTTCAATGTGTCTCTTTGACCCTTGCCTTTTAAGGTTACATAGTTTGTAAAGACACACACAGTGCAACTACAATTAGACCTAAACATTTTTAAATTACACAATCTCATCATATTGTACTAAATGACTGTTTCTTCTAAGGTGAGGGAATAAATAGATTTAAAAGAATGGGTAACTTTTGGAATTTCTTTTTCTCAGTCTATTTTTTACAAATGAGAACCACAGCTGTCATAGTCTGAATTTTTCTTTAAGGAAAGAAAAATGAAAGTTGTTCTAGGGAGGGCTAGATCTACTTCTTAGCCATGGGGCATTTTGCAATGGCATTAGTAGGAAACACAACTATTGCAAGTGCCATTAAATACTGCAAAATCAATTTACAAGCTGACCACTGTTTTCCCTTTGATGAATTTGTGTAAAGCTAGGAAACTAAGATATAATTAATAAATTGTAGCCTCGTCTCCTCCTCCTGCATGGACATCCAGACCCAGCCAGAATATTACCCTTAGTTGTTGTTTCCATCTTTCTCTTCCTGCAGGCAACAGTCTGCCTGGACAGTTTAATCACCAGCGTGACAGATAGAACCAGGATGGGGAAAGAATGCGTCTTAATTTTGCCAAAGATTTTGATCAGATTGTCCTCCTAGAGAAAAACACATTGCAAGTCCAGCCACAGAGGCCATACATTTTGTACTAGAAACTGGTGGAGGTGGTGGAAATAGGCTGCTGCACAATCCTTTGCATGTTTCTGATGTCAGCTCCACTGAATTCAAGGGTGCTTATTCCCACTTAAGCATATCTCAGATTGCAGTGCTAAAATTTTGAAGGAAAGGGAAGGAAGAGGAAGCAACAGCTTCCTTGAGCCGTTTTGCATTGCCTTGGGATTCCCAAGAGGCTGTGAGAAGTTAACTTCCTGTCAGCTTTTAATGCCAAGAGGATCTGCTGGTGTCTCTTAAACAACCAAGAAGCACAAATGGAAACCATTTCAGTCAACAAAGAATATTTACTGCCTCCCTCCAATCCCTTTCCTCTCCTCCTCCTTCAGGTGACTGAAGATGAGCAATATATGATCTGACTTGGTGCTGGAGTGGGAGAGGGCTTGGCAAGGGTTTGGTGAAGGCTGCTGCTTTTCTGTGTTCCAGGCAGCTGATGCTGGCATTGCTAATCATGCGCAACCAGAGTTTATTTAACAGTGGTTTCTTGATTCAGTCCAAGTTGGTTGACTTTGCCCAATGCTGTAAACCAAAGCACAAAGAACCACACCATAACTTAGCATCATACATGAACTATCCAATTTCCTTGAAGGCTGGATGCCATTCACTGACTGGTTGGTCATCAGTGCCCCAAGTGTGAATTCTTTGATCTATCTACTTCTGACCAGTATCTCTGGGCTAATTCACCAGGCTTTTTTCCCCAGCCTTTGCTCATTATTATGGCTTAGTTCTCAAAATTAGATCCTCTGATGTTCTGGGTTCACAACATCTAAAGTCAAAAGGTATCCCAAAAACATCCCAGTGGAGGTGTTTAAGGTGCTCAGCTTTAATCCCAATCTACCCCCAATCCATTTTCTTAAAAGTCTTCTTATAAGAAGTCCTGACTCTACACTCCCTTACTCAAAATGCTCCACCTCTATCAGTATTTTAATCAAAACGATCCCTCTGATCATCATGCAATTTACCTAACTCCATACCTGAAAAGTCTTTTACGATAAAGATTATTCTCCCATTTTGGGAAAGATGTACTGGGCTACTGCTCCTTGGCAGCAGAGCTGGGAATGATGGGAATTGCAGCCTGTCACGTTCAGAGTGCACTGGATTGGGGGGGAGGATGTTAGAACGCAAACCATTGACTGTCTTATGGATTCCACAACCTTGTTCCTCCTTTAGAGAGAATGTTTACATAACATACTCATTATATTTATAACGGAGCATGCCTTTTTGGGCCCCAGCAAGAGGACCGGGGAAGGGGAAAGGAAAAAGCTGAACTTTGAAAGCGCACCATCCTGGGACTCTGATTAAGAAGGTGCTTTGTGAAGTATTGGCAAAACAGAGGCCTCTCCTGCCTCCCTACTGCTTCCCTCTCTTTTTCCAAGGCAAGATTGAAGAGGATGATGTATGAGATCCCAGGCTGTTACAATGGGCCTCCCTCCGCCAGCAACCTTTTGCTTCACCAGCAAGAGAAGTCCTTGAAATCCACTACATGGAAGTGCCTCTTTTCTCTCTCTCTCTCTCTCTCTGCAGCAAGTAAAGGCAGATACTACTGTGCCTGGAGAGAGGAGCAAGTTGATGTCAAGGGGGGGGGAGGGGGAAGCCCTGTTGCATGTTATTTGGGTGTCCGGCAGGCCCAGTTTAATGCAACATTGTGGGAAAAGAGTTCATCAATGCAAAGAGCGCTATAAAAAGCACTTTCATGCACTGAAAAGTGATGATTCTCCAATCCCATATAAAAAGCGATTCACTGGCTTGCTCACAATGGGTCAATCAACAGCAGATTCGGACACAGTTACTCACACAAGAGAAAGGACTCACCCTTCATATTCTACTTAACAGTTACTCACCATTAAACAGCAACATATGGCTAATTAATAGGCGTGGATAATAGGGCCTCAATCTAGAAACAATCTAAACAGATTTTCATACAGTATCATTTTCCATGATTTGGCATGAAAAATTCAACGAGCTGATTAGTAGGTAGCTGTAAAATATTTGAGGAAAAAATGTCCAATGCAGACACTGCAATTTATATCAGAAGTTTTTTTTTTTTACTGATATACAAAAGGACATTAAATACTTTGGAAATACGTTTTCTTCAAACCACAGGAATAATGGGAGTTACATATATACATATCTAAGAGACAAGCTTTAATTGTGGCTAATTGGTACATGAACCAATTAGATGTCAGCCAGTTTATGTAATGGTTTAAAACCTCAGATTTGAAACCAGGAGACTGTGACTTCTGGTCTTGCCTTATGCATAAAGTCAGGTGAGTGATTTTGGGTCAATCACTTTCTCTCAACCTTCTGAAGAAGGCAAGGTCAAACCTCTTCTGAAAATGTTCCAAGAAAACCTCAAGGCCTTATCCAGAGTGTGACAGGAATCAATATTGAGTTGAAGGCACAAAACAAACAAACAAAACCTTATAAACATCTACAGAAAACCCACCAGCCCTTTGTAGACACTGCAATTGTTTAATTTATGAGTTTACTCCAAACATAACATCAGTGAATCAGTCTTGATACTAATATCCTGTTTATTTTCTCCTAACATTAATTTGATATTGAACTAATCAGACATGTTGCAAAGATTCTGAAAGATAACTATCATAGATCCTCTTCAGCCCTGCTTTCAGTTCTGTCAGAGGACAATCCTGTAGCCACAAATATTTGGTAGTAAATCCTATTGAACTCAGGAGAATTTATACTAGATTAAATCTATTGCCGTCCTAATACTAGTCTGTGGGAATCAATTCTTTTGGCTGGCTAGGAGAGAAGCTTGGAGAGAATGAGAAAGCTGCATTCAGTCCCCTTGTAGTTTGTCTTGTGCTTCCTTGGCAACATTAAGATGTGTGAACTTCAATTCCCAGAATTCTCTTGCAAGCCACTCTCATTCTCTCTCTCTCCACCCCAAATGTCAAATAGTGAAATGTCATTTAAAATACATGAACAGTAAACATTAGTTTGCTTTGTATCATACAGTCTGCCAACACACTTTGGTTTTACAAATGACATTGTCTGAATTCATTTTACACGCTAAGCCAAAGCCAGATAATCTACACTCTGATTTTGGATGTTGGATGAACATAGCCATGGGGCTTCTATGAAACTTTCATCAAGGCTCAAAGAATCCCACAGAAAATAAGAGAATGTAAACATTTGAAGAAAATAATCAGGGGGCCACAAGGCTGGCAAATTCTTGTCCTAGCTAGTCAGATGGTCATTTCTTGCTCAGGGTTTACTTCCGTGGTGAAATCCAATTTTTTTTACTACTGGTTCTGTGGGCATGGCTTGGCGGGCTTGGCAGGGGAAGGATACTGCAAAATCCTCATTCCCTCCCCAAGGGAGAAGGATATTGGAAGGATATCCTGGGGGAAGGGTATTGCAAAATCTCCATTCCCATCCCACTCTGGGGCCAGCCAGAGGTGGTATTTGCTGGTTCTCCAAACTACTCAAACTGCTGGATTTCTCCTCTCTGATTAGGGTCCAATTTAAGACATCTTCATCACTGTCCACCATTGTATTCCAAGCTCTACCTGCAAGTTGATCTAACTCAGGATATCACACATGGGGCAGCATCCAAACCCTTTGGCCATGTGGTAAACGTGGGAGAAGGCCTTTGCTTCTCGAAGAGGCCTGCAGGAACCCTGGTTTTCCTCCTCGTCTCGGCAGAGCCAGTTGCAACCCTTTGCACCTAAAGCGGGTTCCCGCCTTCAACTCTGCTCCGCTTGGCTTCCCCCGGCTGCTTTAGAGCAGCGCTTTCATTCGAATTGCCCAGCAACTGGGCGGCCCTTTCTGTAGATTTCGTCGGGCTGTGTGGATCTCTCAGCCCCGGTCATGTAAAACCAACTCATTGGCATCAGAAAAGGCCGACTCTTCAACCGCCGTGGACTCCTTTCTTTCCCTTTTGGCTTTTTCGTGAGGGTCTGCTGGGGAAAGCCAGGCAGGAATGGAAAAGCAGAGGAGAAACGGGGCCTAGCGGGGACTTCGCCAGGCTGCTCGGTGGTTCCCACATCGTAACGCGTGCAAGGCGGCGTCTGGGGCTTGAGCCACAAAAGACAAATGGATGTTTTCCCAAAAGAAAGTTAATGCAAATGCCGCCCTCCCAGCCCAGCTACTGCGGCCTCTCGCTTTCCCCGAGAACGGTCGGCCCGGGAGGGGTGTGTGTGTTGATGGCAATCCCGGGCCTCGGCTGCCTTCTCGCCCCCGCCGCTGTTCCGCCCGCAGCAAGCGCGCCGCCCGTGCATGGAGGCCCATGGAGCGAGGCCCCGCTTTGGCGGACTGAAAACGGCAATTAAGCCTAGCAATTAGCTCGATGCGGCGGAATCTTCAAATGCGGCGTCTGAAGTGGACGGAGTTTTGCAAAAATATCCGGAGTTACGGAGGGGGGGGGGAGACTGGGTTAAGGAGATTCTTGAAACACCCGTCTTTCAAAAATCAAAGGAAAGTCGGGCTTGGCCTCCGCTGACAAACTGGAGGTGCTCGTCAGCCCTTGTTTTTCATAGTGTTCCCAGGAAGTGTGGGTGTTTTGTGTTTTATTTTCCGGGGATAGTTGAATGCATTTTTATTAGGGTTGTTGGGGCGAAGTAAAGTATTGTTTGGGTCTGTAAATCTGCCTTGGGAACACCGTGATTTTGGAAACTGGCTGGGAATCATTCCTCATTTAAAAAACAACAACCATGTATTGAGGAAGGGCCTAATTGTTTACTACTGTACAGAAAATATTATCTGACCACCAGAGAACACAATCTAGGAAGTACGAATCCTCCCTCTTTGGAATTAATGGGACAGCTATACTAACAAAGTTCAACAGGTAGAGCTTCCCACAACCCTTGCTAGGAATGGATTTTGATTTTTCCCCGCAATTCTAAGTTTGGAGAGGGGAAAAAGGGAATTCCTGAAAGAATATGTAGCTATTATTATTCTTGGGAGAATATATGGTTATTATTATGAAACATATTTTTATGTAGGTGTGCTTATGTGTGTGTATGCATGCACCATGTGTGCAAGTGAATAGGAGAGAGTGACTATTATAATCTTAAAACAGGAAGAGGTGGCCTTAGCAGAGTGAAGTACTTATCACAGGTGACAGATGTTGGAAATTATGAAGTTACTCTGCCGGTGAAAATGCCAACACATCAGCCTTGACTGTATGATTAAAGCGCCTTCTCTTTTTACCTGTATTGCATGCACTTGGTACATTTTGGGATGTTACTGTTTGCATTAATTTTGTTTGGCAGGTAACAGGATGTCAGGCGCACAACAAATGTAGTTAATATGAGTAGTTTGATCAAAATGAGCTGGACAGAATTGAGACATAGAAAAAAAGTTATTGTTTGAAACTAGAAGTTGGAATAAATGGAAGAGTTATACTTTTGGATCATATTAACTTTCTGGATAATTAATATAGGGACTTGAACTGTCATTCCCACCCAAATTATACCATAATGGAAATAAAATCCCATTGGTTGTGGTCAAATAACCTGGTCACCCATGGTCAACTAAGTTTACCTAAATCATCCAGTTTTCTCAATCATCCAGTTTTCTCACCCACTGACAACTTCTCCCTGTACTGAGCTACGTACATAGAATATCTTACGCTCAAATTTGTCTAATATGTTGGCTCAGTCCTTATGCAAAATCAGACCGTTGTAATTAACCAAAATAATGCCGTAATCCATTTAGAGATGAATATATTCATGTTTTCCCTCAATGATAAAATAACAATATGGGCTGGTACACACTTTTTAGTAGATTTAGTGAATTACTTGATTTAAATATGTAAAGGATCCAATATCTTTATATCTTATATTTTATACTTTAGGCACTAAAATCTCCAATGTATACTTATTTTGTAGAATTGATATTGACTCGAATATTTTTTTAAAATACTGTTAGAAAGATTGCACTGCAAAATGGAAACCAGTCCTTGATTTATAGAGAAAATCAGATGTGCAGGCCCGCCTGTACAATTGAGTAGCATGAAGTAGACAATTGGCTATCTTGATAAACATCATTATACAGATGCAAACAAGCAATTGTGTATTATCCAGTATATCCAGCCCACACTGTTTTGCTGAGAAAGTTTAAACATGACCAGATGTTATTAGTTATTACCACAGAAACATTTCACAGGGAAGCTGCTTCCTCTCTGATGGTTTCGAAGATTGTTAGATCTAACATAGTTCAATTCTTGTTGTTCTATACAGATTTATGACTTTTTTGCTCTCTCACCTAGTGGGCTGTTCTTTGATTTGTGATGTTCCTAATCATATACTGAGAGGAGAAAGAACTTATAAAAAAAAAACAACTTCTGATATTTTTCTCCTGATTTTACATATCGACTCTTCTTCACAAGCAGCAACCCAAAAGCTAATTAGAATCTGATGTCATAATCCTGTGAGGAATAGAACCCAAATTACATGCAACCTAAAATCACTTAACTTCACCACTGGGTTAGCTTCCCCCTCCTTGTAATCAAGTCTCAGCAGCAAGGCAATTCAGTGATAACAAATCGTGAATAGTTTGCCCACAAAATGAAGACCAGATGTTCTGGTCTCTTTGGAATTCATGAAGGTGAAAGTATGGGCAAAGACCATCCACAGAAATATTGAGTTCTAGCACTGTTAGTCTTCCCTGCTTTTTAAAATATACTTTTTCAGATTGGGTGTCCACATAAAATTCTGCATAGCTTCAGATCATCCTTCTCTTAGCTTGGTAGACTGCACACTTTGCAAAATTTGCAAAAACAAAAAAGATTGGGCATGGAGAGATGGGAATGTTGAACTCTTTGGAGGGGTCATTTATATTTTTGACAGGTATAAAAAGAGGAAAGAAGGAGAAAGGGACATTCTGGAACACTGAGATAGTTATAGGCCTAACTTATTTGGCAAACAATTACTTGCTGCTTCATTCTGGCGTTTGAGCTTTTTATAAATACCTATATTCCATCCTATGCTTCTACAGCAGATATATATATACGTATACGTATACCAGAGGTGGGTTCCTACCAGTTCTATCCAGTTCTATAGAACCGGTAGTAACTACACGATGATGTCACAGAGCTAGTTCCGTTGGTGTCCCCGTGGGCGCCGCCATCTTGGATTTTGCTTCTGCACATGCGCAGAAGCTAGTTTTTGACCGCTGTGTGCGTTCGCATGCTTTGCCCGCACGCTTGAGGTGCAACCCTGAGCGAACCGGCAATAAGAAGATTCAGAACCCACCTCTATGTATATGTCCATATACATAGACTCAAAAGATGTACATTTGAAGTTTGGATTCATAGAGGTTATGTTGGTTGGTCAAGAAAGATTTAAATACATGTAGACATACACACATGCACATAGACAACTGGGACTATTAAACAACTGTTGGTTGTTTAGAATAGGTTCATTTAATGCTACGTTGAATTTTGCCTTATGGACTCCTATCACCTTCAGGGAAAAACCCATGGCTGCTGCTGGAGATGCTGCTGTCACTTCTGATGATTCTGGCTGCAAAGCAAGGCTGACAAATCAGCTGTCTTCCTGTGCCCCTTCCTGTGCTAGAATCTTGTCCTTTGTTTTCCAGAGAGAAGAATGGCTGCCTGTTCATGTCTCTGGATGCAGTTGGCACTTGCTGGAGTTGAGCAGAAACAGTGAAAAAGACACTTAGGGTATATAGTGAATGCTTCAAAAATAGGCTGCATGATGGTGTGACCCAGCTCACTCTTCATCAAGAGGTTCCCCCTCGCCCCCCCCAAGGAGAGTTCTAGTTCTCTGTCTTTTTCCAGGTACTTGAGAATTTCTTTTGAGTTGCTCTTCTTGAGTATTTTAAGCTCACGTTGGTGCTGGGGAGGGAATTACTGTTTCTGGTGGCAATATCTTTCATATCACTCTGGAGTCTAGCTTCCAATTTTGGAAAAAAACCAACCAAACCCAAATGTGACAAGTACTCTAATAATAGTTTCCTTAAAACATATTTAAATGTGGAAAGCCAGGGAGCTTCAAACTGCTTGAGATGAACAATGGAAGATAAGAGATTTCACACATAATGCCACGGGGTGAGGTCCAAAAAGGCAAAGTGGTGAGTGCCAACTGTGCAGTTAAAGATAGATTTTACAAACATGTGACACGTATTAAAAAGGGGTGATCATGGCGTCAACCTCATTGTTTTGACTTCTCTGAACCCTTTGTTCTGCCCTTCCATATCTCTTGGCCACCTTACAATAGAACTAAGCGAATGCTAAATTATGTGCACATTCCATCAAAATGCTCTTTTCCTTTGAAATACATTTTGAAAGCAAATTCTCTAATCTGGTTGAAAGAGAACTTTTGGGGGGGGAGGCAGCATTTCTTTTGTCCTGCTTGGCTCTAGATATATTGGTTATTACCAGACTAGCTGGGCTGGTGAGTCATAAGTGATTATTTATTTTATGCATGCTACAGGTGAAAATGAGGGGGGAGCAGGTCTTTGTGAGGGATTTGGGCAGAGAAAGGTGGCACTGGGAGGCGGAATAAATCAAAACACACTTAACCCAATCAACCAGCAATCCAGTTGTGTCCTGCTAATGATCCTGTTGACACCTGATTATGTTAATTAGATCAGTGATCAACATATTGGCAATAAGAGGTCCTGCCCACTTTATCCAGGAAGTGCCTGGCATGCCATGAAATCATCTCTCAGGAAAGTATTAACAAGATATTACTAGCTCCCCACTGGTGACGCAGACAAAAATGGGTGTGGAAAGGAAAGGTAAGAAAAAAGGAACAAAAACACCCAAAGCAAATAGTATACTTACTAAGCTTTGATTCAAAGAAAATCTTATAGCACCTTAACTTATTGTCCTCCTTTTCAAAAGTGTCCTTCCTTCCACACTAACCAGAGAAATCCATTTTATGATCCCTCATGATGAAACAACAGACTGCAGCAGTAGGAAAGAGAAAATAAACTGGGCACTTTCTTAGAAGGAAGGCCAGACAGAGAGCGGAGAATCTGGTGATGAAGGTGTGAGGAAGGCAGGAAAGACGGGTCGATAGAATAAAAAGGGGAATAACAAATGACAGATTACATAATAAAACTTTCCTCTCCATCCTGCATACGTTAGATGCTATAATGCCTGGAGAAAAAACAAACAAATGAGATATATATATAAGCCCTTGTCTCAAGCTCCATGAACAGAAAACAAAGAATAAAGGGGGGAAAAAGAGCAAAAGTGATCACCATCTGTAATCACAACAAGCCACCTAAAAGCACAGGAAGATGCAGTAATTCCAAATAAACTTATAACTATTTTAGATTAAAGCTGTCTACTTATCGGCCCAGTTTCCTGATTTTAGATCTTTGCATAACATATAGAGTTTGCTGCCTGTGATCCACTTCAGTGCATCATGGAATAGGTATAGAGACTTGGGAATGTCTGTATTGTCTAGGAAGGCACCAGAGTGGTGGATTTGAAAGCATGACCAAATTGGCTTCACTCTGGGGTGGGCCAAGCTGTTCTTTAAAGGTAGTCATTTTAGTCAATGTTCATTTAATGACAGTTCAAAGTTAGAATTGCCCGGGACACAGTGATTTACAATCTATCTTTGCACTTCGGACCAATGCACCGCCTCCGTGGTCACATGACCACAATTTTGCCACTTGGCAAGCAGCTTGTATTTACGACTAACTAGAGCAGGGGTGTCAAACTCAATTTCACTGAGGGGCGCATCAGGGTTGTGTTTAACCTTGCGGGGGGGGGGTCTGGGATGGGCATGGCCAGATCAATGTCATTTGTGTAAGGGGGTACCTGTGGTGGCCTGAGTGCCTGCCAGCCAAAACAGGCTCCTGAGCTGTGTTTTTGACTGTGCCGTCTCCTGCAACCCTCTGCCAGAAAAAACGGAGTTTGGGAACCTGTTTTGGCTGGCAGAGGTACCGTGGGCCGGTCCGTCATTGTTTCCAAGTGGCTCCGCGGGCCAGATCTAAGTACCCTGCAGGCTGGATTCGACCTACAGGCCTTGAGTTTGACACCCCTGGACTAGAGCATCCTTGGTCCAGGGTGGATTCCACTTACCTTCCCTACCGGTTTGGGGTCAGGCCCGAAGTGCTCATTTTGCTTGCTACGCTTGCGAGCACGCTCCCATTGCTCCTAGGTTAAACTCATCTTCGCATCTGAAATTTATTTTCAAGTGCATTTCGCTCCAGTGGACGGATTTCAAGCCGGAGGACCGGTTCGGGTGTGTGTCCAGCAGGCCGTCACTGCTGGTTCAGCGAGTCGGGGGAAAATTCCCACTACTGGTTCTAGCGAACCGGTCCGAACTGGCAGGAAGCCACCACTGCTTTGGTCATGTGATTGCAATTTGCAAACTTTTCAGCAAGTTTTCTGCAAGCAGCAACAGTTGAGGATGCCAAATTTGTTTAATGGCCATGGTAAAAATAGTCAGACAAATCAGGTCTTGGTCACATGATAAATTGCTTTACAACCACACCTCACAATGGAAATTCCAGTCCCAATTGTGTTCATAAGTTGAGGACTGCCTGTAGTTATTTATCTCCTTGATTGTATTGTTTTTACTGGGTGGCTCTTTGTATTGTGGCTAATTCAATAACATTACGGCCCTAATTTAACCAAGCTTCTGTATTTGATTTCTTTGTTTCTGGCAGAGGTGGGTTCCTACTGGTTCGGACCGGTTCTATTGAGTAGATAGTAGGCTGCTGGTGACGTCACAGAGCCGGTTCTGCACTGTGGGCGCCACCATCTTTGTTTGAATTTTTTTGGGATTTTTTTCTTCTGCGCATGCGCAGAAGCCGAGGTTCTGGAACACCGCCATCTTGTTTTTGGCCTTTTTTTGGGGGGGAATTTTTCAGGGCTTTTTTCTACTGCGCATGCACGCGTGCATGATGCGCACGGGCGGGGCGCGGGAGGCAGAGAACCGGCGTCGAAGTAAGTTAGAATCCACCCCTGGTTTCTGGATATAGTTGCAAAGTAACTAGACATACATTGTAAAAGTTTGCTAACAAAACAGGCTAAAAGGGATCCTGACTCAGTTCTGACTCAGGAATGCCAATCATGTTTTATTAACCATTGAACCATTTCATGATATGTATGTTTTAACTTTTCCCTCTCTGTGGAAGGAAGACAAATATCCTTTCTATATGCATGAGATTGTGTTCACAGTTAATTCTTTTAAAAATACAAGGTGTCAACTTTAGCATAAAGCAAACTTGATGGGAAAATTAAGACTTCAATAGCCTTTTTTCCCACCAAAGTTTATTGTTTCATTTGGATCAGGCTTGCACATTCTGATCTTGAATTGCCTGGCCTTTTGCAAATACAACTGATTCCGAAGCTATATCCAGCTGAGGAAAAACATTGCCATTATTGAGGTTTTCACCCTGTTGGGGAAATACATTCCCCCTCCCTCTTTTTAAGAAGCTGGCATAGGTATGTGCTAAATGATTACCATATTTTAGATGCATATGAACATTGGTAGATTGAAACCTTGCCTATTTGATTTGTTGACTGTTCTAGAAATTTTTCAGTACATTGATATACTCATTTTTAAAATTAAAGCCTACTTAGAAAAGTGGAAGAAAGAAAACTGGAATATATCTTTTGAATAAATTGTGGCTTAGAGACTGTTTTGTGCATTAAGGTTAAACTTTCAAGCGGTGCCTGTTAAAATGAATCCTATTTGTTATTTCTGCAGAAGTAGGTAGGATGCAGAAAAAACCTTGGAAAATATGTGTTGTCACTATCCAAAGAGTTAAAATAGATCCTGTCTATTTCATCATCTAAAAATTGGTCAGCAGGATGATGTTGGTATTTTTATATTATCCTAAATTATATAAACAGAGCCTATACTAGAAATGAGCAAATACCTAAAAGTAGGTAATAGAATTGCTAACTCTGAACAATGTTCCTTGAAACAGCTGTTGTAGCTTCTCTAGGCTATAGCTTGGTTTTTAGATAACTTGTTGAAATGGCAACTGCAGAATTAAAGGATTTGGACTCTGCATAAAAAAGTAACATTGTGCAGTTAATTTTTGCTTCCAGAAGGAAAGGACAAAGATGATACCAGTTATTTCATCACTGGTTGGCATTTGATTAAAAAAAAAAAAGATTATAAGTCAGTATACACCATCTCATTTCCAAGGGACAGTTTAGGCTATATAAATTAGATTGTTGGAGACATAACATTATCCCCAAACATAAATGTTTAATAATTAGGATTAGAAATGCTAAGAGGGTTTGGAAGCCTGGTCCAAATACTTGAACTTCTTGATGGACCTTCAGGACCAGACTCTGATTTATGATCAAAAAGCCAAAAAGAAACACGAAGAACAAAACACTACCTCACCAGCAATCAACCCCCAGATGACCAGATATTAACACCAAGATTAACAAGATCAAGAAGGAAACAATACCCCAATCAAGAAATTATCAAACAAGCTAACAATAAATAATAGCCCAGTTAAGGAACCACTAAGACCACTCCCATCAACATTGAAATGGCAAGCCACTGGTCATAGTACATAAAATGAGAGCTGATCCCTCTCCCTACTAGCATTGATGTTGCTACCTAGTTTGGTAATAAACGTTTGCAACAGAAGTGGGTTCTGAATCTTCTTACTGCTGGTTCATTCACGGTTGCGCCTCGAGCGTGTGCATGCAGCAATCAAAAAATCCAAACTTACGGCGTCCACGGAGACACCGAAGGAACCAGCTCCGTGATATCACTGCGGAGCTACTACTTACTCTATAGAACCTGATAGAACCAGTAGGAACCCATCTCTGGTTTGCAATAAAACAATCCACAGTGACGATCCTGTCTATGGTTATTTGCTTAATTTAGCAACTGTTCAACGTGAGACAGGACACCTAGGTTGTGCTTTATTTTGGGAACAAACCCTATTTTGTGCCTTGTGAAATAACTAACAATAGCCTAACGATGTTTTTAATTTTTGTGGAGTTTTAAAACAAGCACTTTGAATGCAGAAAATAGAGATTTTAACATGCACCCACAGCCTGCATTTCCCCCTTTTCTAAAAAGTTTTATTTCTATGCAGTTTTGAAATCACTCCACCGAACACAGGAATTTTTTTTAAAATCACAGCAGCCCCAGAGTGATTAACTTAACTTTAACTCCAACCCTAATCTTCTATGGATTCAAATAAGGCCTAAGTGAGGTGAAAACTATGACAACTTTATCTTTTATAAAAATTAAATAAACATTGCTTACAAATTTTATACACATGCACAGTATTAGCTGGAAACAATTATATATAGATATATATCTCTTGCATAGTTGTTCCTTTCTCTTCAAGTGATCTTCTGATTGCCTACAATGCAGGAAGCAATCACGTGGAACTCAAGAAAATTCCTACTTGGTTTCTCAAGCCGGGTGTCTGAGAACTGTGATTTTCTTGAAATGAAGTAAGTAATTGGGCTTAATAGATACCACAATAAACAGAGGTATCCCTTCATGCTTGCAACAACACGAGATCATTCTCAGTGGTGTGCTAGGAATTTACAAGGGCCTACCTATGGACAATCTTGTTCAGACATTGCACGCTTCTGGCACTCGGCTAAATCTTGCTATTTACAGAAGCTGTTCACAATAATGTCTTTTAAAATTTAAAATTAAATTTAAAATGTATTAAAATTAAATTAAAAAGAGCTAGTTAATATAAGTCAAGAGGTAATGTTACTACATTAGATTTTGACAGTGCACATCGCCACGAGATCATATTAGTAAAAAGTATGAATTCTCTATGAATTTAGAAGGCATCTCTGATAGAATAGCAGCTGAGAAAACAGTCATGAGATATTGGAACTATAGATGTTATTCAGGCTCCCCTGCAATTCTTAAGTTACCCTACATTGTCCAAGGGTGATAGAAGACACTGTCCCTCTATCAATGTTGGAATAAGTTTTGCTGGATAATGTTTGAATGTGTTATGGATATAAGAGCCATTTTACACTTTGCCTCAGATAGCAAAATGATATGGTTGCTATGAATAATTTACACATCGGAAGAAAATTTGAGAAGCAAGAAAATCTTTTATTACAGTCTTTAGGTGGGAAGTACTACACTAGTCTTAAAAGTTCTGACCTGTCATATAAGAAATTTCAGGATCTGCTGATGACTTCCTTTCCTAGACTATCTGGATACAGGATCTCCTTGTCCCAAATTCCCATCCTTCATCTTTGAGAAAAGGAATCTATTAATTATGATGGCAGAGTTCATTTCTTAGCAGCAAGGGACTTCCTCTTGAAAAGTGCCCTCGGAGAACTTCCCCTGAGGGAACGCAAACACTATTCAGTTTCACTTCCATATCTCTCACTTGTGACACTTGAGGTTGAAAGCTAGGTTTTAAAACTAAAGCTAGGCTTTGAATTGAATTGAAGCATTTTTAGTCATTGATAAAGTTGTAGCAAGAAAGTTATAGATATAAATCTTTTTCTCTTAACAGGTATTACCGGTAGCTTCCTGGATTTAAGTTGTTGGCATGTTCACAATGATTAAAACAACAACAAAAACACACCCATATTACAAAGCAAGCAGAATCACCTCTCTGTCAGTGTTCGCTTTAGCGACCTTGTAGTTCCCAAATGTTTTGCTACAAAAAATCATGGTTGGATGTGTTTATCCTGCCCATTAGTTCAAGATAGAGAACAATACAGTCCATTATTCAAAACCCCAGCTGCTTGCAGCTTGTTGACATTCATCACTGGTTGTGCTTTGACCAATGTGAGATCAAATTATTGTTGCCCTCACATCTTGTATGTTTTGGAAAGTAATATTAAAGATAACTTTGAAGTGGCCCCACAATGGGGAAGCAGTAACACTTCATCCAGGCTTGTGAAAATTCCAACCGGATTTAGACAATTACAGATTGTCATCTTTTTTTAACAAGTCATTTCAGCCTGATCCAGCGGTTTAATATTTTCCTCATGGGCTGTTCATGTGTAAATGCTTCCCTTCTGATTCGAATCAGTTTGGATCCTCTGATGATTTGATGGCAAGATTCAGTTTTGCAATTCTAGGTCAGTTCAGTTCAAAGATTCAGTTGAAGCAGTTTTGAATCAAATCCACCAGTTGAAGTTTCACACAGCTGAAAGCCCTACTGTGGAGCATAAATCAACTTTTTATAACACCTCCCAAGCTGGAATGAAGGAAGAATTTTTTCTTGTTATTCCGCTGAATCATAAAATAGGTATCGTTTTTTTTAGTAAACTAAAGCTTTCACATTCCAATTTTATTCCTCCATAAATAACATTTCAAGAAATTACGTGAGAGATGCCACTTATTCAGTGCTATCACAAATCTAAATGATTGCTGAAAGAGTCGCCTTTAAACGAGGACCAACTGCATAGCTATTTTCATGGAGAAGATTGTCCTGAACTACTTCATCTACTGTCCAAGTGTTAACTGTGGATGCACAATTTCAAGGCCTCCCTCTTCCTTTATATTGTTCTTTTAACTTTAAACAAGAATTGAGACCTTCTGATAAAGGATACCTTCAAAGAGTAGCATCTAACAGCTATTCAAATAGAGGGCTGTTACTTATGGAGTAGGACACACGGCTGTTCTAGATCATTATGCTGTGACTTCATATACAGGAAGTTCTCAACTTGCAACAATTCATTTAGTGACCAAAGTTATAATAGCATTGAAAAAAGGGACTTATGATCATTTTTCACACTTATGACCCTTGCTGCATCCCCATGGTCACGTGATTTACATTTGGATGCTTGACATCTGACTCACATTTATGACGGTTGCAGTGTCCCATGGTCACATTATCACCTTTTGCGAACTTGTAACCAGAAAAGTCAACGAGGAAGCCAAATTCACTTAACAACCATCTCACTAGTTTAACAGCTTCAGTGATTCACTTAACAACTGTGCAAGAAATGTCATAAAAATGGAGCAAAACTCCCCTAACAAATGTCTCACTTAACAACAGAAATTTGGGGCTCAATTGTGGCCGTAAGTCAAGGTTTACCAATAAATATACAAATGGCTGCAAGAGGTCTTCCCAAGGCAACCCACCTGGGCTCTCTGGCGGTTTGACCAGGCTTTGCAAATATTCACAAACTGCAGGGCTGCAGAGTGAAAAGGGCTGTTGACACACAGGCTGTCTCCATAGACATTTAGCTGCGCACTTTGGGATGGACACCCTTAGAAAGGTGGGAAAGTATCAATGGATTTCCAGAAAAATTGCAGACTACAGGAACCATTTGTGCTTCAGTTTGAGAGGGAGACAATACCGACTCATCTCCAACAGTCTGCGCCTGTGTTCAACAGTGAAGGGACACAGGGCAGAAAACATCCTATAGAAAACACAGTTCCACAACACAGTCCTTTCAGCAGTTCAAAGAAGGCTCCATACCCATTTCCACTACTCAGGTGACCCTGGGGATGCAAACAAACCTCCAAATGGCCTCAACAACTCACTAAAAGAATGCAAATCACCAGCTATCTGCAAGGAATATAAATCCTTCCATTCCCCACCATCCAGTCAGAACTGAAGAAGCTTCTTGGATGAGAAATGAAACTTCTTCAAAGAAAAACAAGAAAGTTCAGTTGTTTCTTTAAAAAGCACCTTTGGGACAACCATGACCTGGAAGACGGAGAATCTTCATAGACAAAAAAAAAGGGGCAAGTATTTGCATTTCCCCCATGCTACTCACTTTGGGTTGGACTTCCATTTTCTAATGGCCACTGGACCTCTAGATGGCAGCAAAGAGGCAGACTTTTCTGTATCACTTTTCTGCCACCTAGCAGTTTTTAGAGCCCAGGTCTGAACTTAATTTTCTGAATCTTATTATAATCTACATAATTGACTCAGATTGGATCAGGCCATGTTTGGGGCTCCAGACTGGGCTCTGCATCAAAAAGAATTCTTTGGTACACCTGGTGTGTATCCCCTCTTTTAATCAAAATTCCTAATATAAGAAATCTGTTGCTTGTTTAATTTGCACAATACAGTACTATACTGTGAGACCTCCACCCACCCACGGAATATGGGTAGATTGTTTGTCTCTTAATTTCTACTTGGCCTTGAGGTCCAACAGTAGAATAATTACTCTGTTACCTGACTCGGAATGACTGGCTTTAAAAAAAAACACCCCACCTCCAATAACCTAACCGGACTAGAAGTATAGCTAATCTGCCTTTTGAAAGCAGTGAGACAATCCATTTTGCTCCTTCTTGGCTGCTTTCGTATAGGAGATCTAATGCTCTTACTGACCTTCTACCCATCTACTTTCTTGAATAATGTCTTCAACACTTAAAACACCACAGCAGGCACATTCCACTCACTGACCCTTTACGTGCATAAATATTTGGTTTTAAACTTGCATCTGAAAATGTGCTGAACCGTCCCTTGCCACAATCTTGGCTCTGTCTCCATAAAAATATCAGTGCCATTTTGACTAAAGATGGGTCCCCTAACTCTCACCTTCATATCTTCACACACACACACACAAACACAATCTATCTTCCTTCTCTAATATCCACACGCCCCTCCACAGCATGATCCTTGAGTGCAGAATAGACTGATGTAAAAATTCCACAAAGCTGGCAGAACAAATAATGATCAATTTAGCAGAATGTCTTCCTCCCTCGCATTCCTTTGTCCGAAAGGCTTGTCTCAATCCTGCCCCCCACTCATCATTTTTATGCACAAATATTGACTTACCCATGCTCTTCACCTTGTATTTTTTTTTCTTTCAAAGAAAATGCAGCATTAATCTTAGATGCTTGTTATTTCACCTTTTTATTATTTGTCATGGCTGTATGGATGAAAAAGTACCACAGGGACATGTATATTGTTACAAAAAATCATGGCCAAGGTTTTGTCCGCTTTGTGGATCAGTATTTAAGATACACTTATTCATTATGAATAAGACTAGTGAAATATGAGAGGTTTCCTGCAAATCTCATTTCCTGGGTTATAACAGAAGAGCACTTTAATCCAAAACAAACGTGTCTTAAAACTGACCCTCTGTAATCCCACAGCTGACTAGGCTTCAGTGTTTACATGAGATATTAATTCTGTCCATCACCCAATTAAGGAGGTCATGTGAATACAGCTTAAAAGAATACTTGTGTTTCATACAAGAATCCTATTGTTTTATTAATATCAGAAACATACAATGCCAGTAAGTAAACCCTGTTGAAATGTTCAATAAAAGAATGAATAAATGATTCCCATGTAAAAGTAAGCTAACTTTATTAACGATTGAATCTGCAGTCACTTACCACTCCTAGAACTTTAGCTTCTTAGCAAACCTTAGTTTGCAGCAATCATCGGAGATGAGATATTCAACAATGATTAAAGATATCAACTCTCTACTAAGAAGGCTAAGTGAAGATTGGGATCCTGTAGATATTGCTGATCTCCCCCACCAGCCCAAATCTAAGTCAACCTATCATTAGGAACGATAGGAACTGTGGCTCAATAATATTTGGAGAGCCATCCTTAATCTTTCCAAAAGGCGAGAACACCAAAGTCATTCATTTTCATGCTTTTGCTGTAAAAACATAGTATGCAGGTTTTTGGATTGCTGGCTAAATGATTAAATGAGAATTATTTTAACAGCTTTGGAATGTCTGAGATGCCAAAATGGATCTTAGGCCGTAAAGGGCCAAAACATTTGTGCAGTCTTGGGTGACAAAAGAGGATTCCCTGAGAACAGTGTCATGTTCACCTAACCTTTGCTCTACAAATATTTAGGATCACACAGCATGTACCAGGGACCTTGTTCATTTTGACTGTGGTGCCATTTGCCTTCTCATCTTCAGCTGTCCCTAGTAATTTATCTCCTGGCTGGTTGCATCTTGCCTAGAGCAGAGCACCCCCACGGATCCAACCAAGGATGCTGTTTCCCTGTCATATCCCATCTGTTCTGGCAACTGAAACTGATTTGCACCCTGCTTAGCATTTCATTTTATGAACACTTCCAAAATGCCAAATGTTTTTTTTTCCCTCTTAGCAAAATGATTTGAAAGATCAGACAAAGTAGAAAATGAAAAACAGAATGAAACGCAAATATTTTTGCAGGATTTTCAGCTCTTGTTAAATACATCTATGTGGAAGCCAAAGTAAAATGGACGGGCTTAGTTTTGTTCTTTCTCTGAAGCAGTTATCTTGAGCTCTTGACTGATGGAAAATTTGGAGATTAGGATAAGGCAGCTTGAAATACTTTCTATGTTAAGGGCCGATCTGCACAATGCAGTTGCTCCAGCACAATCCTAACCATTTTTTTTAATGAAAGGAGCCCACAATGTCCATTACACTGGGGAGTCAAGCTCTGTCTGTCTTTTCCTGCTGTGTGTCAAAAGTTGTGTTTTCTGATTTGTGCTGAGCAAGCAGCACTGCCAGTTTGCACGTTGCCCTTAATTTCCTTGTAGACAAACATCTCCACTCCCACTGACTCCTGCAATGGTACTCCCAGTGTATATTGCAGGAATACCTTCTCTCTTCTGGTCACTGCTGATTGCTTTTCACTAATGCTGACCTGAAAGGATCTGAAAGTAATCAGGTTAAATTAGTAAGGCCTTCCTTCCTTCCTTCCTTCCTTCCTTCCTTCCTTCCTTCCTTCCTTCCTTCCTTCCATCC
>JANHFT010007638.1:226690-244604 GCA_032467955.1 Pseudoxenodon macrops
GTGAGTGCTGCAGTCGTAAAACAAACACCATGACAACTAAATGGATCTTTGGAGATTCTCAGTCTTCCAGGTCACAGTTGTCCCAAAGGTGCTTTTTTCAAGAGGCAACTGGACTTTCTGGTTTTTCTTTGAAGACGTTCCCACTTCTCAGCCAAGACATTTCTTCAGCTCTGACCGGAGGATATGACCATCCCATTTTACAACATCACAATATACAACCATAATAGGCTGGCTCCATTACAGGTTGCATGTCAAGGAATACCTGTAGCCTGATCCTCCATGCAGTTTTTCCCAGTGCCTCATATGAAAGGCCTTTCATGGATGATTCCTGACGTTGTTTAAAGACAAAGATATTAAATCTTTGCCAGTAAGTAGCAATTTGTCTTTCTTTAGAGATTGACTCTACAGATGGCACTTAAAATTAAAGTAGAAAATGGCTAGTGGAAAAATATAAGTGAATACTGAAATTGCTTCCAAATGCTTCTCACATTCTCTTCACTGTGTATGTAGGAAACCACAGGCAGCGTCACACTGAAGCTATTGCCAAGGGTGATACTGAATGTACGGAAAAGGAAAAGACAGATTCCTCTAAAAGGAGACCAGAAGAATATGTCATCACATTTCATATTATGTTTTCATATTTACGTCAAACAGACTTTTCTGCATCCATGTAACAGTAGCTAAGATATTTCAGTTTCATTACCCTTAAACAAATCAGCACCAAAGCAGATACAAGCCCAGTAATTACTTTTATGATTTTCATATCCAATTACTCTGGTAAAATATTGTCCCTGTTATAGCCTGCATTTGGCATCTTCTACCCTGACAGAAATCTGCTTTGCTTAATGAATAGCATGGGACTTTTCAAAATGCGTTCCCACTATAGCCATATATTATAAACCAGCAGTTCCCAACATTTTCAGCTTTCCAGTTCCCAGTACAGCCATATATTATAAATCGGTCTGGTGCGGGACGGGGACAGTTGCACATGCGTGTGCACCCCTCCATTTGAGCGGCGGGTGCAAATGGAGGTTCCTGCATGAGTAGAAGGTGCTTGTGCTCATGTGTGAAGCTCAACTCATGGGAGTCATGGCAGGCACTTGCATGTGAAGCTCCATTTGCACACGCGGAGGGAGATCATGCGCTTCTCCATCTTTCCTGCGGCCTGGTTTCGAACAGGCCATGGCCCAGTCGTGGGAAGCAGCCTGTGAGTTGGGGACTCCTTTTATAAACCATCTCAATATAGACTGTACATATTGTTACAGAACAGGTAGGATACCAAAAGGCATCCAAGGCAAAGTTTAACTTTTCTACAAGTTTACAGATCTAATAAGGCTGAGTGGCCAATTGGAATTCTATTATTTTTTTCTACCTATAGGGGACTCAAAGAGGCAAATAGTCTGCAATAAAATATAAGCAATTAAAATTGTAAAGGCAAGTCAGGTAATTAATAGTACAACTCAGAAAGCCTGACTCAAGAGAAATGATTTAAACCTTTCCCTAAAAAGAGACAGAACTAACGATGCTTCTAAGGACAGTTTAATGAAAAGAAGGACTATGGGTGTTCCAATAACTAAGGAGCTGCCACAAAGAAGAGGGGATCAACCTATTCTCCAAAGCACTTGAAGGCAGAACAAGAAACAATGGATAGAAACTGATCAAGGAGAGAACCAGCCTAGAACTAAGGGGAAATTTCCCGACAGTGAGAACAATTAACCAGTGCAATGGCTTGCCTTCAGAAATTATGGGTGCTTCATCACTGGAGGGTTTTAAGAAGAGACTGGACAGCCATTTGTCTGAAATGGCATAGAGTTTCATCTTAAGCAGGGGGTTGGAGTAGAGGACCTCCAAGGTCCCTTCCTACTCTGTTATTCTGTTAATTCGACAGTCAAGAGATTGACATCAGGACTGGAGAAGCTTTGACAATGGAGCCAACAGAACACCAATATAGTACATATATAGAGGTTAATGGAATGGATCTAGGCAAGAGAGATTTAATTTAATCTGAGAACCAGTTTGGGGAAATAGATTAAGGAATCAGTTTAGAAATCAGGACACTTTGAGTTCTGTTCCTTCCTTAAGCACAAAGACAACTACATGACTTTTGGCTAGTAATTCTCTTTCAATCCTAGGAAGAAAGTAAGCAAGGCCAAACCATTTTCAAAATATGTTTCCCCCCCACAAAAGAAAAACCTAGGCAGGGATTTGTCCAGGCAATTATCAGGAGTCAAGAATTACATGAACGCACAAGAAACAACAACCACAAGCACACACAACATTTTTTTAATATATGTATTTTATTGGTGAATATAATAACCAGAGGATATAACTACCACAACAATATAACAGTGCTAATATATTCAGAAAAAAATGTACGGAACAATGGTGAAGTGAGTGACATCTGTAGAAACTAAAATATATCCATAAAGTGTCAGTATAGAACTGGCTCAATACTTTAAGATATTAAATCTAGTAATACAGCTAATATGAAACATAAACCATTTAAAAAATCTATTTCTGAGAGTTACAATTACTGAAAAAACTGTGGTTATGCGAACTGCAATTTCTGGAAGAAACATGGGATTTAAATCTAATTTATTTAAAAGAGAGGCCTTTAATAAACAGAAGGGCCTTTGAAAGCACTGCATGTGTGTAAGGAAATGTGGAGAAGAAAAACTAGGATTCAGCCAATGTATTTTCTCATCACTTTTAGGCTGATGGTGAAGACATTTTTACTCCATCAAAGGTTCAAGAATATTTTATATCTTTTTTGTAATGCTCTGAAGTGGTACCTTGATTTTAATTTTTGCAAACTATGCTGTACATCCATTTTAGGGTGTAACGCAGTAATAACGTCTATATTATTCTTTCATGATTTATTGTGATTTAAATCAATAAAATATTTACGGATAACATTGCATACTTGGTGCCTTGCTGTGAGAATATTCAGAGAAAATCTCTTCTCCATAAATAAAGCTTTTCTCTTTTAAAATTACGTTGAATCATCACTGATGGCAAAAAGCAAGGGCACAAAATTGATTATTATATTATGGGATATGTGATGGTTCAGCTCCTGGGTATGATTTGGTTTTTAAACAAAGAATCCCAGAGCTTCCCTGTCTATTATCCCCTACCTTTAATTTTTCAGTCTCTTCATTCATCTGCCTTCCAGATGAGTTTCAAAAGTACACAGCTGAAATATGGCACAGAGCGATTGTATCTCTAGTTAATTCAGCCTCGACAGACACAGGAACTGCCACAGGAGCCTGCTATGTTTCTTAGCCCATTGCTCTAGACATACATGTCATTTGAATGATGCACCTAGAAACAATATATACTCTAGGGGTATATACTGGCTTTGGACAAATCCCAAATTCTGAGCCAAAGCAGATCACTTCAGAAAGATATGTGGAACCTTGAAGCTTCAATGTTCCTGGATTTTTGAATGTGCCTTCAAAGGAAGATGCTGCCAGATTGCTACATTCTCTCCAAGTTTTCCGCATGGGATAGTCTTGACAGAGGTTCAGTGTAAATCAGGAAAGAAAGGCAGGTTCTTCCAGATACGTGTTGCTGCTTCTATCTCAAATGAATTTCATGGGATAGTTCTGTACTGCCAGTCACTGCAGCATTTGTATACTGTATGCATCATAACAATTTCCAGCTTTATTCCTCCTTTGTAACTGGAATCTCAATCAGATCGACCTGATATATTATTTCAGAGTCTTCTCGTCTCTTTGCAGATCTCTAAAACAATTTCTGGGCTCATAAGAGCCCAGGTGAATGGATAAAACTGACCAGGGGTTAAGACAGGGGTCAGCAACCTTAAACACTGAAAGAGCCACAAAGGTCCTAACCCCCCCATTCAATTCTGGAGCCAACCGGAAGTTCAGTTCCCCCACTGTAGTCTCCTCCTAGAGCGGTGTCCTTTTTCCTGTACCTGAAAGGGATGAAAGAGCCACATGTGGCTCCAGAGCCACAGGTTGCTGACCCCTGCCCTATATCATCCTGGATAAGTGGTTGCCCAGTGATGGAGCACCCACAACTTCTGGATTCCATTGATTGATTGTTCTACCACTCAGGAGATTCCTCCTTAGTTCTAGGTTGGGTCTCTCTTTGGTGATAACAGAATAACAGAGTTGGAAGGGCCTTGGAGGTCTTCTAGTGCAGGGTTCAGCAACCTTAAACATTCAAAGAGCCACAAAGGTCCTAACCAGAAGCCCCCTTCAATTCTGGAGCTGACCAGAAGTCCGGTTCCCCCACCATAGAATCTCCTATTAGCGTGGCATCTTTTTTCCTTTACCTGACCTAACCAAAAACCCTATCAATTGTGGAACTGACTGGCAACAGGGAGCCACAGCAGAGGGATGAAAGAGCCACATGTGGCTCCAAAGCCACAGGTTGCTGACCCCTGGGTTAAGAGTTCACAAGCACCAAGAGCAACAGAGGTTTAAAGAGGAGAAGGGGCCCTTGATACTCCATGCTACATGCTTTTCACACATTTGAAACCTATAACTTATCAGGCTGGCTATTTTTGAAAGCAGGTTTAGCGTTCTGTCAAAAGATGATTTCCATGTTTAACTCTGTGTGGGGCTGCATGTAGAGTTGGTATGCAGTTAGGAGGTCCTCCTGGACATTACTTCTGCTCAAAGAGTAGGTGTCAACCATAGCTTGGAGGACCTGTGCACAGGTAACACTTGCAGTGGTTTCCGAATTGAATAGTTGGTCTAGAGTGGAGTGGAGTGAGAATATTGTTCTCACATAACATTGTTGGTCAATGAGCTGCATTATCTGCCAATGACATTCCTGGCACAGTTGAAGGTTATTGCTACATGGTATAGGGCCTGGACTCTTCGTGGGACTGTCTCCAGTGTTTTTGTTCTTTCCTGGGACTTTGCTCTGTGACTGCTCTGTTAAGCAATGTTATCTTGATGGATCCAAGAGTTGTGCCTTCTTTGCCCTGTTCTGTAGACAGCATCCCCCAGATATTTGGATGACCGTACCCTGTTATCCTTTCATAAGGGACTTGAAATTTCACAGGTATTTTGGCCAGGATGTTACTAACCTCTGTTTGTTGTTTGTTTGATTGACTGAAGTATTGTTACAAAAGGGGGGGGGATTCTCATTCCTATACTTTGGTTGTTTGAATTATATTAGATTTTTTATTTAGTTGTTTTTTTAAACTTTTATAGGCTGTAAGAGGCATTGTTGAGATGAGCAGTCATATAAAGTATCCACCATTGCTTTCCTTGACTTGTCTTCCATTAAATCTGTACAGACAGCCCCAGTTGCAGGCCTTGTTACTAAGCAGAGTAAAGCTTGACAGTCAGGATAGCATGTTGTTATTGCTATTTGAATGTATTTGTTGCCAACTCAATGATGTGAGGAACTGATATTAATGTGGCTACAAGGAAGGGTCCTTTAATCATGTTAAGAATTTCAAATGCTCAGATTTTATTATTAGCCTTTGTGCACCTAACTCTTATTAGATGCAAAGATTTATCCAAACAATGATAGGAACTAGACTTCCTCTGTGGATATAATCACATTTTCTTTTTGTCATCACTTGACATTGCACTTGATAGTCACATTGACCATACTCCAATCATTTTAAAAGGCACCTCCCACTCAAACAGTGAGAGGTCATTGCAGTAAGAAAAACTGTGTTTTCTATCAACACTTGGAGAGTGATTTAAATTATTATGAAGAGACGGAATGAAATCCTGAGATAAAGGATGGTATAATTTCTAACTAACCTTTTGAGATCATTGCTCAATCACCTAAATTATGAATCTCAAGTGTATGGGAAGTAATTGAATAGTACTGGTGTCAATAGCTTTGAAACAGCCTAATCACATGTAGGAATAGGTAAATGGATGACAAACATATAAAAGCAAAGATATACTGAATCCTGCAGGAGATGAAAAACAATTTAGGGAATAGTTTTCAGAAAGCGGAGTACAGAGACAAGAAAGGGATAATCCATTGCCCTTTACACCAGATTCCCAGTATTCAACTCTGCTTTTCATCACCATTACATTACTACCCCTTGGGCAGGCAGTTTCAACCATGTTTTTATCTTACTATGGCAATATTTGGTCCTATTTGGTGTGTCAGTCATCCAGATATGTTAGGTAAATAGGATAGCTGATACTGAAGGAGTAAAGAAAATGGAAAAGATGAAGTTTAGAGTGGGGTGGTCAATATATTTAAGTAACTTAATAAATAAAACTTTATGCAGTGCTGGTTACTGCAGCAGCCTACGAATGGTTCCTAGTAGAGTCAGCTATCTTCTTAAAGACCCTGCTCCATTGCTCTATTTTTATTTTACTTTATTTTTATTTTTTATTAAGGATTTTAATTATAATAGTATACCTAATATAAATTAAACAAAGAAAAAGGGGCATAGAAAAAAAGAAAAAAAGAATATAATAAAGAAAAAAATAAAGGTTATACAACCTTCAATACTAATAGACAAATTTAGAAGTTCTTCCGCCTTATAAGGTTACAAGTCCCATCTCTTTTCCAGAAGCAAATCCACAAAGTTGCTTATCTTCTGTATCTTAAGCCTATCTTCCGGAGTGTTGGCTATTCCTGCCAGCTTGATGTGGTCTGCAAATTTGATGAGTTCCCCATCTATCCCCTTGTCCAAATCATTGATTAATATGTTGAAGAGTATTGGGCCTAAAACAGAGCCCCGGGGTATCCCACTGCATACCTCCCTCCATGTAGATGCAGTTCAATTGAGGACTACAATTTGGTTGGTCAGCCAGTTACGAATCCATCTGGTGGTGATGTTGTCTAACCCACATTTTTCTATTTTATCAAGTAGCAGGTTATGGTCTACTTTGTCAAATGCCTTGCTGAAGTCCAAGTAAATTATATCATCAGCATTCCTCTCATCCACTAGTTTTGTCACTTTGTCAAAGAATGCAATAAGATTAGTCTGGCATGATCTGTTTTTGACAAATCATGTTGGCTTTTGGTTATTACTTTGTTACCTTCTAGGTGTAAGCTGATTCATTGCTGGATTATCTTTTCCAAAATCTTTCCTGGTATTGAGGTCAGGCTGATGGGTCTGTAGTTTCCTGGATCTATTTTTTCCCTTTTCTGAATTGGCTTTTTTGAATTTTAATGATTGCTATATGTTCCTGCTTGTGTGGATGAACGTTATTGATATGGCAATAAAGCATTTAAAATAATATCAATATCAATATAATATTAATTAATTAATTTTGTAATTTGACCAATTTATTCTGGACTATTATTGCTGCAAATTTCTTCTCATTTTGTCCTAAGATTTAAAAAGTGTACTAATCAAGAAAGCAGCATTACAGTCACATGATGTTCTGAAAAATGGGCCAGATGCATAGGAATACTTTGTGTATAAATTACAATGAAAACAGAAATAAAATTAACTGCATCATGATTTGAATTAATTCCAAAATAATGATTAAAATCTGAGATCCAAATGTACTCTTAATGTCTACATTTGGATCTCAGATGTAGGTTGTATACCTCAGCCATTACGTCTCTGAAGTCAGTCTTCTTGCCCAATTTTAAATCTTTGGACTGTGTCAGCGATATTTTAAAAACAAATAATAATATTAAACCATTTGGGAAAAATGCGATTTTAAAGATCTTAATTGGTGGCATCATATGAGTTCTTTTCTTAGTAAAGACTAACTAAAAAGAAACACACTACCTATCTTGGTATTGTTAGTTTTTGCAGAGTTATTTGGCTTTGGTGTGATTATAACTTGTTGCCATTTTAGAACAAGTTTTCACTTGCAGCAATAGTCCAACTTGTCAAAGCCTGTGAAATCTCTGCTCAGAGAATTGCTCTACTCGGAACACCAATTACAGGGGGTCTCCTTTTTGGAGAACATGCTCCTGCTGACCAATGCCATGCTAGTTCAAAGATCAAGAGACAAGACAGACGGGATCTAGGTTACAGACTGAACAGGCAGGAACTCAGTGTCTAAACTTCCAGTTAGGGTGAATTTTGCATTCCTCTCTAAATTAGAATAGAATAGAATAGAATAGAATTCTTTATTGGCCAAGCGTGATTGGACACACAACGAATTTCTCTTTGGTGCATGTGCTCTCAGTATACATAAAAGACAAGATACATTTGTCAATTATTATTATCAATTATTATAGTTATCAATTATCAATTATTGCCAATTATTTCTACCTTTCCCCATAAACATTAGCCTGGGATATATTATGCCCATCTGTGTGCTTTTTCATATTGGACGATATGCAAGTATTCAGCCTATTCATAACTGACATGAATTAATCAGTCCTTGAAGATCTATTCGAAGACACACAAATCACCGACACAAAGACAAACGCATCTAATTTGTGCAACTGATGCATGTCAACAATGCTCTGGTAGCTATTTTGCAGATAGAAACAGCTACACTGTGAGATATATCATTAGCTGCAGGTAGGTGAGCTACCTGTGGCCCTCCAGATGTTATCAAATTCTAATTCTTAGCATACCTCAGCACTGACCTCGCTGGCTATGCCTACTAGGAGTTGACATATCAGCAACATCTGGAAAGTCACAGGTTGCCCACCCCTGAGAATGACCCTGTTGCCGATTGCAAAGCACAACTAATCAAATTCCAGGCATCTTGATTAAAAACCACTTTCCAGAAGTTCTTCTTTGGCCTAATCTGTTTCAAATAAAGATGATAAAACAAACAACTCTTTATAAATATATTGCAAAAGAGCAATCATTTGCTGAACTTGCTATTGTAAGCTTGGCGGTTGTCTGTCAGTGGCAATTTCTGTTCTTCTCCTAACAGGCTGCTGCTCTTTATTTGGAAAACCCACCCAGTGTGATCCTCTGGGACACTTGTCAGAAACCATATGTACCCTATTCCACCCCACCCCACCCCTACCTCCCAAATTTCTTCAGTGACAAGGGAATTCTTTTAGCAGATAGGGCTGACAGCCAGTATTCCTGAATTCCTCTAATCCTGGCTATGCTAGCTACTCCCTGTGTGGCCTTGGAAAAGGCACTGAACTGTTCCTTAGCATTTGCCGGAAAGAGGTGAACAAGTGATCTCTAGAGAGAGCCTAGGCAGGGCTGGGTGTGCCTTCCAGCAAACATAACTGGAAGAGAATTCCATCCCTGTACATTTGAACCATAGCGTGGTTGGGCTGAAAGGTAGACAAAAGATTACCTAGGTGTAGCTGATAGAAAGTTGAAAACAACAAACTAAATACAGCCCGAAAGCCATGTTTGGTCATCTCCAACCACATGCTACAAAATCCTTGAAGATATTCTTGTGGTTTTTTTTGGAAGAGCTGTCTCTTTGAATATATTAAACCAAAAAGAGGCCTACACTTGTTACTGAACTACAATACTCTGAGCACCAGGAAGCACCCTCTTTGACATAATAAAAAAAAAAGGAAATGCAGCATTAAGGATCACGAAAGAGGATACAGGTTTGTCTTAACATGGTTAAAAAGGACTTAAGTGATAGGATTGCAGTCTGGTATGTGTAGTTGGCTTTCTCCCAGTGAGGTTCTAATCTTTGAACTCTATTTCTTTACTGTAAAATGTAGGAGTAGGACGCCAGTGGATTTCCCTGTGTTCCTGACCTACTCTTCCCTTTCAGCCATCAAGTGTAATTGGGAGGGAGGGAAGGAATTCAGCAACAAGTGGAGGGTCACAGTTTGCCCACTCCTCAAATCAAAGATTGTCCTCTAAAAACTCTTCAGATAAGACACAGTCACATGCATGTATGATTAGCACAGAGCTGTAGAAGAGACTTCAATAGTATCTTCCCGATGAATCAAGTGGAGTTTTTTGAATTCAGAATATGAGATGAATTGGCACCACCTTGATATAAAAATGGAGGCATTTTCGTTTGCAATACCCTCCAGGTTGCAGTGAAGTTTCAGATAAATTCTTTCCTTTGTACATTTCAGATTGGATATTGAGATTATTGGTTAGGAAAGGATTGTTTCCAGACCTGAAACCCTGATCTCAATGTTTCCAGGATGTATAACTACACTGTGTTGTACACGGACAGGAACACCTTGGGGCAACAACTTAGGATCCCCAATGAGGGTTTCTCAGAATCGTGCTGCCTTTGATAAAACAGATAATATTATAACTGTTCTGAATTATGACTAGAAGCCACTAATAACCTTATCCTCCCTGAATTTGCTTAATACCTAATTACGTTTTTGCAGGCACTGTTGACCTCCACATTTACCAGACCCTGCTGAAGGACATGCTGTGTTCTTTTTTCAAGAGTCATGTCTAACATCTGATCCTTCATTTATAAAGACTCTCATCTGCTGCAACACTCTGACAATACGTCTTTCAGCTGGGTTTTTGGAGCAAAAAAAAGAGCCCACGTCATTTTGCTTTGTTTATTACAATCTCTTCCTTACACACTCTGTAGTGTTCTGTTTTACTAGTCTACGTTTACATGCTAATGGCATCACAAGATTGGGAGGACAATATAAAATGGGCTCGTGTTAGTTTAAAGTAATTCAGAAACGACTGCCTGAACACACTGATCTGGTTAAATCCACATTTGCAGCTCTCGTTTATGAGAAGGGGCCCGTAAATTGTCAATTTCAGTATTATGATCAGACCTGCCCTTTGATCCTCCCACCCTTACTGGATTCAATTGTATATGCACAAGAGTCCAAGAGCAGAAACATTCTGTTTGTTTAGGCAGCAAATGGGCAAATGATTTTACTTGTCAGTTTCTGTACGAGTACGTCTGCGGGTGTTTACACACACAGTATCCATATATTATATATTCTCTGTCTCACACACACACACGTAATACAAACACATGACTTTGATATGGAGCACAGGCAATTCGGTTTCTTCACACACACACACACACACACCTTTCAATTTCACCCATCTCTCTGGTCTTCATTTCATTTTTAAGCTCTTTTATTTGAACATGCATAAACTTTGAGCCCTAAGCCAGGCTTAAAACCACATCAGGAACAGATTTTTTTTTTTTAAAAAGTCTCAAACAGTGCCAAGCAGAATAGGCCTGTGTTAAGACGATGTACATTTGATAAACATGTGAACTTCCCAGGCAGATTGGCCCAAACAGGGATTTTTGTAGCATTTTGCTTTTTATTTATAGATGTCTATTTTGCAGAGTGAAGAACAGGTTCGGTTTAGCTGCCTCTTTGGGTGGTCTAGCACAACTTTTACTTAGGCATTCAGTAGCCTGCAGGCATAATTGGTATGCATGCTGTTGTATCTGAGATAGCTTAATAAAGCATTACATATCTTACTGCTTCCATATTTTATTACTTAACCCAGTGCATGTGGTCAGCGAGTAATTTGAATCAGCTGTGTTTTTACTTTCTGTTTTAAGGCTGAAGTCTGAATTTCTCTGTGAATTCTTTGAAACGAACTAATACGATGCATGCAGCGATAAAGGGGGTTAATCAGAGACAGACTGTTAGTACAATATTGGATTGCCCCAGGTGTAGTTTATTTTCATATTATTGGTGGTTTCACCATGGAACGCCAGAAAGAAGAAGAAGAAGCGACATTTCCCTGTAAGCGCTTGGAAGGAAAAGTGCAGACTCACTTCAGAATTAGGGTTTGTTTCCCCCTTTAATAAGTACTACAACTTCCCTGCCCCTAATTAGGTTAAGATGAATTAGCCCGTTGAGTCAATACCTTCTTATAACAGAACATTGATGTAATATTAAAGAAATGTGAATGAACCTTTAAAAAAGAAAAGTATTATCAAGAATTCAATTAAACCTGCTGAAATGCTGCCAAGGGTCTTTTCAATAGATATTCAGGGAGCTAGTGCTACAAGAGGAAAGCTCTAGTCAGCCAAAGTATATTTTGTATAATAACATTCTTTTCTGTACGGGAAGAGCTGGAGAGAGTTGTAAGGAACTTGTGCAGAGACTCCAACTCTTCAGTCTGTATTAACTGTCAACAATGTGTTTTTTTTCCTTCTTCTGTTATTGAAAGTTCTGGTTAGGTTTCCTTGTTAAAAAAAAGACTGGAATGATTGCCTCAAAGCAAAGCTGTGTGTAATATCAGCCAAAGAAATTATTTCTGCCGGCTAGATTTCTTCTCAATTTAGTTAATCTGAACAGGAATTATTTATGAGAGAAAGGGGCTAGCAGGAAAGAAAGTCATGGTATTTTATAACAAGTTGCCCAATGAACAAGCAGCTTCCACTACAACTTTTAAAAACATAAGAAGGTGAAATGTTTCCTTTTTCTTGCAGCACACACACACACACACACACACACAAACAAGGACGCAAATTCTTAGGGGCTAAAGTTAGACTTAGGAACCAAGTTTCCTTCCAATTTGCTTAACTAGGCGAATTTTATAAGAGTTTGAGCTGCACCAGAAAAGCCAAATCACTGTAAAATCACAGGCTTTCAGCAAGATCAGTTTACACGTTAAACCTAGAATTTAAAAATTTGCATAGCTTTCATGGAATAGCTTGTGCACCATTTATGCGATATGATTGTGAATACAAAATACATTACCGCTAATTGGCAGCACTCTAATCATGGGATGAATTGCTAGTTATAACTAAAAATCAGCTACAGTAGATTAATGTTGTACTGACAAGCATGGAGATAGAATAGAGGGCTTTCCAAGCAGTTTCCAATTCTAAAATTAACTTTTAGGATTTTTGCATGGTTTTGTTTATTTTAATGTATTCCGTGGTTACTTTTAATGCAAACTGGACTAAGTTTGATTTAAACAAAGTATTTTTACAGCATAAATCTATCCAATAGCATTGCATAACTTTTCCTTTCCTTTTTTCCATCTCTTTTAATATTTGCATCTACTTTTCTTTTCTAAGGAAGCCAACAGTAACTCATAATCATGTTTTGGAACATACCGTATATGATTTTTAAAAAAATAATCCACCAGAATTACCTATTGATAAAAATGCTGTAAGAATTGAGGAATCAAATGTCACTTTCATTCCTTGACTGTTTTGGAAAGGTTGAAGCTGGTTAGTATTTAGTTGGGAGACTAAAAGAAATTTCAAGCTTGTATGCTGAACTGGGAGATCAAGCAAACATCTCAGGAGAAGATACTGGCAAGCCAATTCCGTACTTTAACCAAGAAAATTACATGTACATGAGGTCATCAGGAGCTGAGCTCAACGTGGAGACTTGACTTTTTACCTTTTTAGTACTTAAGAATAATAAACAACAATTTCTAACCAAAACGCCAAAGTCACAAACTAAGAAGAGCAATAAATACCATATTTGCAAAAAAATGCAATCAGTACATTCTTGTAAGTATTCTTGTAAAAATACTTAAAACATTTCAGGGGGAAAAGCAAAAGCATAAGAAGACTGAAAAGTGTAAGGAGACTACTACAAATCCTGTAAGCAAATGTTTTTTTTGGTCTTTTAATGACCCCCGTAATCCCTTGCAGGGTGGAGTCGGGGCAACTGAATGGAGCTGAGTGTTTACTAGCCAGATGCCCTTCCTGTCACCAATGTGGAGTTCACAGCAGATACATTCTCATGGTGCCCAGAGAGAGAAATATTTGCCTCTACCTAGGATTGAACTCACAGAGTCCTGATTATGAGGTGAGAGCTCCATCTCTAGGCCACTGCACCATTCAAATCCACTAAGCAAAGATATACCTTTAAAATAAAGGTAATCCTCAACTTACCACCACAATTGAACCCAGAATTTCTGTTGTTTAGGCAAGGCAGTTATTAAGTGAGGTTTGCCCATTTGATTACCTTTTTTGACCATAGTTGTTAAGTAGATCAATTCAGTTGTTAAATGAATAGTGTGGATGTTGAGTGAAACTGGCCTCCCCCATTGACTTTGCTTGTCAGAAGCTGGCTGGAATGGTAATCACAGGACCATGGGACGGCACAACTGTCATAAATACATTTCCTGTTTCCAAGTGCCTGAATTCTGATCACGTTTGGGAGCTCAAACCATGGAGGCAGAGGTGGGTTCCTACCGGTTCTATCCGGTTCCATACAGTAGGTGGTAACTCCGCAGTGATGTCATGAAGTCGGTTCTGTCAGTGACTCCGTGGGCGCCGCCATCTTGGATTTTTGCTTCTGCGCATGTCCAGAAACTAGTTTTTGACTGCCGTGTGTGCGCTCGCCCGCTTGGCGCCTGCGCTCGAGGTGCAACCCTGAGCAAACCGGCAGTAAGAAGATTCAGAACCCACCTCTGCATGGAGGTCTGCAACCGCTTCCATCAATTCAGGTTAAGCTAACAATGACCAGTGAGAATGGTGATGCATGCTCACAATATATGAATGGGGCACTTTGCACAAGTCATCCTTCCCAAGGGGTCAACATTTGCAATCGCTGCTATCAGAGAGTACAGCAAACCTTTGTAAACCAGAGCAAACCTGGTCTGGAAAAAAAGAGCCTTCTGATTCTGTGGAAGCAATTCAACAAACACGAAACAAGGATCGCTATGAAAGACTGGAGCCACCGCTTCTCACCAGTCATCCCCATCTGGATGTATCCGCAAAGCTAGCTCAATATTCACTGCAGGAATCCAAGTGATTGGAAAGGATGGTTTCCTGACTGCCGAATAAAGGGCTAGGGTATTGGGGGGAGGGGTGGAACAGAAAAGGATGGCACAGAGGACATTTGAGGTGTCATTGCCACACAAAGGAACAATTAACATCCCACCCATGGCTCAGCCAAGTGCTCATAAAAGCCCTCTGGGATTTGGGGATCCTGTTTCCGATTTCTAATATCCCAACTCTGCCACATGCTGCAAACTTAATTGTCTGCATCTGTGTCTTTCCAGAAATGTGGCTGCCTGCTGGTTGTATTTAATCCTTTATCGTATTCCTGCTAATCTGTTTTCTATTTCTAGACAAATTCCCAAATCCTGGCCACCTAAATAGAACCCACAAAATGCTCACATGTAACCAAGGGAAGTCCCTTTCAGATGGTAGATTCAAATAAGTATTTCTTTAAATCATCGACTTCTCAGCTGCTAGGCTGGAACCTGCTTTTTACTTACCCAGCCAAACCAGCTTCTTCCCAAGACTGTCTCCATTTAGAGTAATAAACTTTCCACAAACTGTTAATGGTTATGAAGAAGGAACGACATACATTTAGTTCAAGGGGGATGGATCCAAAGTTTTATTGCCTTCAAAGTTAAGTAAAAAAACATCATGTGTTAAAGGCTGGCTTGGTGGTCTGGTGCTACCAAAATCACATGCTCTTCCTGTGTCTCTTACGGGCAGTGCTAAAAGACAGTATAAAAAGTAAGGCCCCAAGACATGAAGTCTCACTATCTGTCTTTCTAGCCAACAATATCCTGGTTCATTAGAATCCCCATCTCCAATTACAACACAAGATGTCAGATGAATTCTTGACGTGTGTAGTTTTCTCTTTTGAAAAGGTTGAGATGGACATTAGAGCAGCAGCCCCAAACCCTTTGGGAACCAGGGACCAGTTCTGTGGAGAGAGGTTTATCTATGGACTGGAAGGGGCGTGGCTTCATGTGCTGCCTGCATCCCGCGGATACATGTTGTGTACTTGTTTGCATGGTCCAGTTTCTGGCATGCCATGGCCAGTCCACAGACTGGGTGTGGGGAACCCCTGCACTAGAGGACCTAATCCTTATACATTGAGGTTGTTAGAACTGTCCAGTCTACACTTCAAATTTGATTAGGAAAGAAGTGTGCCTTCAATCTTATATCAGCACAGCACAGGATGCATTTTTCTTTTTCTTTAAAAAAATAATGTTTATTACATAAAAAAAAACATACAAAAACATACAAAAACTTACATACAATAAACACACAATAAACAAAGAAAAAAATACAAAAACATTATAAATACATACATACATTTCCTTTTACGGCTTTTTAAAAAAAACGGTTTTACTATTATGTACAGATTTTCTTTTGTTCTTAACGTATCCTTATTTCGATATATATCACAACTCCTCTCCACTATATACAATTTTATTTGAATCCACATACAAGAAGCGAGTTGTTAGGTCTACATTTCATTACATTTAGTATTGTTGTTATTATTAACAATATTATTTCCTATTGTATTTTATGGCAATGTTTTAATTTTTGGTTGTTTTCTAACCATCCATGCCATTTGTTCCATATTGCATAGAATTCCAAATCCTCTTTGTCCTGTATTTCCATAGTCAGCTTACACATTTCAGCACAGTCTAAGATTTTCCGTGCTACCATTGTGTTGGTGGGGATATCTTCGCATTTCCAGTTCTGGGCGTAAAACACCTAGCAACTCTTTCATAAAGGAACATGATCTGTGAGCTGCCCAAGCTTTCTTAAGCAGTGGAGCATCCACAACCTGCTTCCTTTGGATTGTTTACCAAAAAAATTGGCCAGCCCCTCAAAAATACAGTTTCCCTCATTCAGCTGGCTCTCCCCAGGTTTTCACCAGCCATGCTACAGATCTTGCCTTCCACATGGCCTTGCCAAAAGGATGTACTAAGGATGATTCTGGCTTTGACCAGAGGAAGATAGGAGACAGAAGTTTCAGGGCAACACAAAGCACAATGTAAAAATGTAGCAAGGAAGTGAATGAAATAAATATACTATTAGTGTGACTAAACATTTCATTTCTATTATTCTATATTCTTGATATTTTTTCTATAGGGCCTTCAAGAATTAAATAGAATACACAAAGGTTAGTCCCAGTGTATTGTTTTGGCACATTGTGGGCAGAGACTAAACTAGAAATAGTAGTATGTCGTGAGTATTTGTTAGATAACAATTTTTTTCTCATTTAAGTTTTTAGGAATCAGCTTCCAAGAAAGAATGATACTTACTCTTATAATCCACCGCCTGAAGAGCCACCTTTGGAAGAGTTACCGTCTGTGAATCTGCAGCTAAAATGCGGAGCTATGCTTTGCAGGGTCTGTGGTTGCTTGGGACCCAGTACATGTTCCAAATGTCATAAGGTTCATTATTGTAGCAAAGACCACCAGATCAAAGATTGGAAAGCAGGACATAAGGTATCATGTTTGCAGCCTGGTAGGTAGCTAGAAATACCCTTGAACAGTAAAGTGCACCAAAATATGATAGAATATAATATATATAAGAATGTATGTTGGACTCTAGTTAGTACTCTAGTTATAAGAGAGTTTATTTTCTGTGTTAGTAGTGCCAAAAATTTAGAAGTGATTAATTATTAGAATAAGCACCGTGTTCTTTAAAAAAAATTCTAGTGGAAAAATAAGTAATAAGAGTTATCTAAATGCCTAGCTAATGGCTTAGCTAGTGGTTTTATAAATATTATTTTGTTTAACATGTTTTTTTTTAAAGCAAAAATGCTAGGGTTAGCATTGTCAACCCCAGTTGGCTCTGCCATGCTATAGGATCCTATTTGCTGCTCCCCCCACCCCCAATTATGCCCTTTGTTTCTCCATTTGGGAGCTTTAGCCAAAATGGTAGTTTGCTTTGAAGCTTTTTGGAAGAATCCTCGTTCTTTAAAACATATATCCATTGTTCAATTACCGCATTTTTCTGAGTATAAGACACACCTTTTTAGCCCCAAAAAGAGGGTGAAAACTTGGGTGCATCTTATACACCCAATGTAGCCCCAGCCAGCCACCCCCACCCTTTGACCTCTGCCTCCCAGCAATTTACCTCCTTGCAGCAAACAGATCAGAGCCTGTTAAGCCAAGCAACTGATTCCCAGCTTCCCGACCAACAGCTGATTGAGACTGCAGGCAGACCGCATGTGCTAAAACTGAAAGTGAAACTAAAGCTGCAAAGAGGCAAATTGCTGGGAGGTAGAGACAGGCAGAATTGTATTTTCTTGTGCTAATCAGATTGCTGATACTGGCTGCAAGAAGGTAAGTCAATAACTAAATACCTATAGAATGTTCAAATTATTAGACTTATTTTTTAAAGACTGCTTTATTATTGTT
>JANHFT010007638.1:248801-260030 GCA_032467955.1 Pseudoxenodon macrops
ATTTTTTCCAGTTCTTTTTCTTCGACTCTGGCATCTCCTGGTACAGCTATATCAATAAACTGAACACTTCGGCCCTCGACAACCGTGGTGTCTGGCGTATTGTGTTCCAAATGACGATCTGTATTTTAAAGTCCCACAAGATCTTCACCTTCTCATTTTTGGTAACTTTTTCCACTTTGTACTCCCATGATGTTTTGGATACAGGTAAGTCATATTTTTTACATAACGACCAGTGGGTTAATTTGGCAACTTGGTCATGTCTATCTTTGTAATCAGTTTGTACAATTTTGCTGCTTTCACATATTAAATATGAAACAGTTTCAACTTTGTTGTTACATATTCGGCAGTTTGCATTGTTGGTGGATTTTTGTATCTTCGCTTTCATGGTATTAGTTTGTAGTGCTTATTCTTGAGCAGTGAGTATTAAACCTTCCGTTTCTTTCTTGATGGTTCCCATCTTAAGCCATGCCCATGTAAGCTTGTTATCACATTTTCTTTCCTTTTTCAAGTGTTCTCCATGTAAAGCTTTGGTTTTCCATCTATTTAATCTGTCATCCATCTGTTGTTGTGGTTGCTGCTGCTGCTGTTGTTATTTTTATTATCATTGTTGTTGTTGTTGTTGTTGTTATTGTTATTGCTATTGCTTTTGTTGTTATTCTCCTTCTTGTTATTATTGTTATTGTTGTTATTATTATTGTTATTATTATTATTGTTGTTGTTGTTGTTGTTGCTGTTGTTGTTGTTATTTCAGTGGCCAGGGAATGCCAGGTTGTTTTCTGATTATTCAAATGAAATAGTATCTGCCTTGGTACCTCACCATCTCACCAATTAATTACTAACTTTGCTACCCATTTTCAGGTTTCCCTCCATTTCATGTGTACATATTCAATATTAGTACTGACATAATAAAATACTGGACAATTACTTATCTGAAATGGTATAGGTTCTCCTGCTTGAGCAGGGGGCTGGATTAGAAGACCTCCAAGGTCCCTTCCAGGTCATTCTATTCATTCATAAGAAAAAACCTGGCATTGTTTCACCTTCATCCTCACTATCCAATCTACCATAAACACTCTTTGGGAACTAAATGGATGACCAAATGAGTGAGAACGTGGATTGTAAACATAACCCTTTGAAACTTGCAAAAATGTCTAATAGCTAGTTCAGAATGGTAGGGGTAGAAGTGGAAGAGAAAGTACAGTCAATTGAGTTGATTGCTGAGTTAAATCTGCAAAGGTAAGAAAAGATGGGAAGGAAAATATATTGTAAAATGCAATGCAAAATTGTGGATTGGAACTAATGTTTCAATACCATCAAATATATACTTAGAATCTGAACTAAAATCTTTATCAGAAACCGGAATACTCTTTTTATGTTCTTGTTGTAAGTATTTCATAGCAAAAACACAACCAGTTAAAACAGGACAATGCTTAGTTTTGGATGCCAAATAGGCACTTGAAGACATTTCATATAGACAGATAACATGTTGGAAAACTTTCATTTGACAGTGATAAGTGATAATCTTATTCATCTGTAAAGGCAACGTTGTAGACTGATGGATTTCATAAACTGACTCAATTGCATGTGAGTCCAGCAAACCTATGGAGTCCCCATCAGCCATTCCATGAAAAATTACTATTACAGCCTCATCCATCTTTTATCGTTTCCATCTCTTTGCTGAGTGACATGTATTTTCTTCCTTCCATGACCCAGAACGCCAAGACTCTGAGACTACTGAAATGTTTGCACAATCTTGAAGCATTTATTTAAAAGTTGCTTTTCCCTGAAGGGCAAGTGCTAGAGCCAGATTCAAAGTCCGATCAAGAAAACAAACAAATGCTATCTTTACAAGCCCTTCAGACCGGAATAACTCCAAAAGGCCTTTTAGGTCCTCCCCCATCCCTGTTTTGGCATCTTGACAAACAACATGGTGCCTTAAGGCGGTGAGCTGGAATACATGTTTACAACCCCTTCAAATTCACAGGCCAAACAGGAAAAGAAGGGAAATGTCAAAAATTAGAAATCAAACAGTCGATCCTCAAAGGCAACGAGGCCTGCAAATGAATAATTTTTAGGTATGCAGTATCAGATTTCTTAAATATTTGTCACAGCTGGGTAGTTGCACAGAGAAGTGCTTGATAACCTTAACGTTTGCCTTAAGTGCTCTCAAGAATAACTTTATTTATATTGAATATCTGAGTAGTCGAATAATAGGATAAATGGGGCAAGGGAATGCAGTTTTTGTCTGCTGGAAGAAAAATATTTTTGTTTGCAGAACATGTGATTTCTTTTTCCCCACTGTGAAAGGTTGAGATAATGGTTTCAAGAAGCAAGAAGGGAGACGGTTTGGTGATTTATTTTATGTATTACTATTTATTAATCAAATTTACATGGTTTTCCACCTCATGGGAAGGGACGCTGGGTGTTGTATAACAATCCAATAAAAGAGTGATTTTCATATTAACGATTATTTAATGCATTATTATCTAAGTTTCCTTGAGGCCATGCCAAACAAGTTAAGTTAGTCTGAGCACTATAAGCAGGTTGCATTTCTTTTTAAAGAGTGGCAAACAACAGCCAAACATTTGGTCCATTTAAATAAAGGTTTTACTTCTGGGATAGGAGAAAGGATTAACTTTTTCCAGCCCCAGTTTTTCAATCATGGTATTTATTCATTTAGTCCTATTAAAAGTGGCCCAGTGAATAGCAATAGAGTCAGTTGTAGCCATTAGGTAATATTTTAAGAGATTAAAGATATGATCTTGAGAATGACTCGTCTGATCTGTTCTTAGATTCAAGATAATGGCAGCAACAACAATAATAATCACTGAATAAAATTAAATTTGGAACTTACTAATTATACAGGAAATAAAGAGTAAACATTGAAATAATATAGTAAAAAAGGAACAGAATGAAAAGAATGACATGGTCACTTTCTGAAAGGATCAAAGGAAAAATGGTTAAAGATAAAACCTGGCAATGGCTTACAACTGGATCATTAAAAAAAGAAGGTTAAGGCTTAAGTTTGGCTGGGCAAGAACAAATTATTCCAACTAATGGAATCAAGGCCAAGATTGTATACTCAGCTCATGCAAGAAGATCACACAAAATGATTATAATACAGTTGGCGAAATGATTCACTGGAACATCTGAAAAAAAATTACGATGTACCAGTAATGAAAAATTGGTTGTAACATGTGATTGAAAAAATAGTTAAAAAAATGAACAGGGTAAAAGCTTGTAGAATTTCTGAATACAGATTGATAAAGTCTTGGTTCATTACACACAATACAACTGGTTGAAAAGAAGAAAGTTTGAATAATTGGTGTGGCAATAGCAGGAGATAGCAAAATCGAAGACAAAGAATTGGAGAAGACGACAAAATATTAAGATCTGAAAGCTGAAATTGAAATATCATGACATAAACCTGTTGTGATGCCAGTGGATATCAGAACCCTGAATACCATACAAAAAACAAATCTTGGATGGTGTTTAGAAATTCTAGCATTGACAAACTTCTATCAGTCGATTACAAAAGGACACACTACTTGGATTCACACATACTGTATACTTCATCACTAAATCACAACATCTTAGGTTCTTGGGAAGAATTCAGTTCTGCTCTTGGCACTCTTGGCAATCCTGAAGATTTTTGAATATCTGTTACTTCAGTAACATGAACTCATCTAATCATTTGCATGGTATAGATTAAAACTACAGCAAGTGAAATGTCCCCATCCTGGTGCACAAAAATAGAAGACTATTTAAAACCAGTTCTTCGCCCAGTTTTTTTTGTTATGAAGCAGATTTCCTGTGAATAGTTTTCCCCCTCTGGAAGTGCTTCTAAACTCTTTAATCAAATACAAATTAGCTTTAAGCATGAACAAAAAAAAAAAGTTTGATGAAAATGCATCGTATATCTGGACACATGAATAGCCCCTCACATTCAATAAATCATATCACACCATTATGAAAGGAAGGGATCATTGCAGACATAATTGAATTGAATTTTACAATTCAAGGTCGCTGCTGGGAGACCAGTTCTTGACTGTTCCCCCCCCTATTTTCATTTACACTGTGCATCTGAGGAAAATTGGGTCTGAACAATTATAATTACATAACAGTATGTGAAACTGAAAAAGTAAAATAGAATAAAAATACAACACAACTCTTTCAGAAAACATTGTTTGTCTCAGTTTTCACAGCTCTCTAAGCCCTTTGGTGTGGTAAGAGCAAATAATGTCTTCTAATTTGATCGTAAATTGTGGAGTGAGATTTTTTACATTAGTGGCTCTAAGTATTCACACTTTTCGAAGATTAAAGGCACTTTTCCAAGGCAGTGCTGGAGTATTAATTAGTGCCTGTTAGGAAGACAAATTGCAGGCCCAAATAGTGAGATGAATATGGAGCTAACCTTTAAGATGAAATTAATCTCCAGTTTAATGTAGCTTGATCTGACTTAAAGGGTTTGATATGTTTCCTGGTAGGTTTCCAATAGAAATGAAAGTGGGGCCAGAGCACAAAAAGTAAGGCTGAATAAACATATGCCAAGTGTAGCTCTTAAGGCACTACAGAGAGCTGCTGCCATTTCTCAAAAATGCTCATAAATCACACCTAATGTGTAGAGCACGGGAAGTGTGATTTTGGAATGACTTTTTTCAAATAGGCTACTTTTCATTGAGCTGGAGTTCTACTCTTAGATGTATAAAGCAATTGGATTGGGCTTATTTATTCCTCTCTTATTATCCCTCTCATATTTGAAGGCACGGGAGTGGGCTCCTATCTATCCAGAGGTTCAAGCAGGGGTTCAGCCTGTAAATATGCACACTGTTCTGAATAATAGTGTGGGAGTGGGAGCTATAAATGACTTCTGCAAGGTAAATTGGAACGTTGCCAGAAAAGTAGTTTGGGGATATAAATATCACGAGTAGGCTACTTGGGGCTTCACTGCATGTACTAAATGTAAATATTCTGTAGCTAAAAGCTGTGAGAGCAGACAGTGTGGTGGGAAATATTTCAGGAGAACATTTACTACCGCTTGGTAGGAGACATGCTAGTGTATATCTGCTATGGAGGACCAGATGTTACCCCAAGTCGTATTCTAATATAATTTGTTTATAGGGTTGAGCATCTGGGATATTGTTCACTGTGAATGGTATTCATCTCATTCTCTGCTCTGGTTTGCCATGTGTCTGATTTTGTAGACAACAGCCCTCTGTTGAAGTCTCTTTCTGTTTAGATGGCTATCTAGTTCAATCCTCCCCAAAAGAAAGATCACACTAACAATAACATCTGTTCAGTAGATTGAGGAGACTCTCCACTCAGCAAATACAATCAGCACACTATCATCCCAATCAGATGCTCCAACCTGATTTTGGACTTGAGAATGTATTTATGAAATTTGATATTTGGACAAGAAGATGCCCACTTTGTCACCCACTCAGTGTCCAGCCACTGAGAAAATCTGGGTAATATTGCGGCTGTTGATCTGAGTGTCTTATTGCTCATGCCACAGTCTTTTTGTCAGAAATGGCTCAAAGGTTCACGGAATCTCATAGAAGCAACCAACCAGTTCCAGGTAATTTCTTGCATGATCATTCAGGTATGCACATTTTAGGTTTGAATCTTTGGTTTGAATGGAATGAGGATGATTTGGAAGTGGAGGAGGAACTGAACACAGATCCTTTAATGGATAAATAACTCTGACAATTTGTGAAACCTTTTGATCATATCCATTTAAACCTTCTGGGATGACCCAGAACAACACAGTAGGCTGATAGTTCAAACTCCCCTTTATTGCTCCAACTTTCCCTCAAACATTCCCACGTTTATGGCAAGTTCCGGAGCAAAACGCTGTTTGGAGATCGTTTTGCATATTTTTACCACTGATGTCTTAGCAACTTCTTTTCATTCCTTGTTGACTTAGATTCTTCGGCTTCTCCCAGGTCAAATTACCTATTTCTAAACACTGTATATTTGTAGCATAAAATAGACAAGAATATTTAAAAATGTTGGAAATAGAATAGAATAGAATAACAGAGTTGAAAGGGACCTTGGAGGACTTCTAGTCCAACCCCCTGCTTAGGCAGGAAATCCTACACCACTTCAGATAAATGGTTATCTAACATCTTCTTAAAAACGTTCAGTGTTAGACTTCTGGAGGCAAGTTGTTCCACTGATTAATTGTTCTGCCAGGAAATTTCTCCTTAGTTCTAAGTTGCTTCTCTCCTTGAATTAGAAACATAAGTTTGAAAATAGCCTCCCAAATTTGCTTCAGTTTGACTTTGGATTATGTAAATGGAGGACTTAATTTCATATGAACATAATAATGGCCATTGGTTCAAGACTACATTGTATCCATAAGCTGGGCATAGTAGTAGTGAAAGTGACAATAAAATAAATATATAATTGATCATTAATATTTAAGTGGTTTACCAAATATTTATTTTAAAAGTTTTTTTTAAATCATCGAAATATAATATAACATAGTATAGTATAACTTTAATAGCCCAATGATGGAGATGTAGCTTTAGGCAAAAACAAAATTTTGTGCAACAACTGTAGTTAATATGTGTTTCCACAAAGCTGCTACTCTTGTTCAGTTGGCTTTGATAGCAATCTGATCTTAATACAATAAGGTGGTATTCATATTTATGGTAAATCAGATTTCAAAATTCTTGCGTTGTTACATAAGTGATTATAATTTCCCTATTTCTACCATATTTCCTTGGCACTTCATTTAAATAACTTATAAGATACTGGAGTCATAGTTGGAATGAAAGTTCTGTTTTTGGTTAGTTTGAGCTCATGGATCACCCAACATATATTTAGTGGAAGTGTTGTCATTTTAGTGGCTTGCTAAAACTACCGGTATCTAGAAGGGAATGCTGTACAAGTCAGCTATTTCATTCAATCAGAACTGTTTTGTGTCAGCATTCAACAGATCTTTAGTTCATTCAGACATTGTCATAAGATTTGGTCTCTCTTCAAGTTTCCTTTTGCTCATCATAAAAGCTTCTTCATGGTTGTAGCAAACCTCTTTTGTAAGTCTAGTAAAAAAAATCATTATCCAGGTCATTTTCTTGGTTAATCATTTTTATTTCTACTTTGATTTTCAAAATCAATTTCTTTTGTATATCCAGTAGAAAGTCCTTATAAGAGTCACTCATTTGGCTTGTCATTTGTTCCACTTTAGCTACCTTTTCTGTCTTGTAATACATACATTTTTTGTTATCCTGTATTCTTGGTTCTAATATTTCTACTTCAGGCAAAATTTGTTTCACCTTTGTCATTCTTTCATTAACATCTTTTGGACATAATTTATCCATGTATGATATTGTAGCTGCTAATTTCTGGCCCCATTCTTCAAACATCTCCTGGACTATTTCTAATGTTACAACATTTTGTGTCATTTTGACACTCCCCCATACTAACCAAAAACGTTCTCCTTTTTAGCTTAGAATCTTTCGTTCCTTTTTGTATCCAATTTCTGAAATCATAAAGTCTTAACTGTGTGTTGTGACTCAATATAGACAAACTAATAGTAATCAAACAATAATTTTGGGTTATTAGGTTTCTCAGTTGCATGGAAATTTAGTTTTTAAAACTTTTAAAGGTGTGTAAAGAAGCCTCCAACAGATTCATATCATAATGCCTTTTACTATCTTCCTATGCTGATTTCTGTCTTGCTTGTCTGTGCAAAAGGTATGGATGTCTTCATATGAGAAGAACATAGAATCATAGGACTGGAAGGGAATTCAGAGGTCTTCTAGTCCAATCCCCTATTCAAGGCAGGAGACCTTATACCATTTCAGACAAATGGTTGTCTTTAAAAAAAAAACCTCCAGTGAACTCATTCCACTGTTTAATTCTTGTAACTGTTTCTTCCTTTTCATACAGAAATAAAATTTTAAGATAGCCTCCATTGACTTCATGAGCACTACTGATGTTCTTTGGAGGTGAAGCTTTTTCCTTGTGGGTCTGCCCTAGGTAAAGGGGTTTGAGGCATAAGAAGAGGGGACAGGGCTGGGGGGGGGGTTTCTGACAGGAGGATGATAAATTGGACAGGACATGAACACGAAATTGGCAGACCTGAGCTGAGCCTTTTTCATGGTTGAATATGGCCTGCAGGTTAAAGTTTTCTTACCCTTAGTATTCACTTGATGTATAAGGCATCAGCTCTGGCAAGAGGGGAATTCTAGGGATGTCTTGAGCACAGGAAGATGGAAACATGGTTTCCATGACCAAAGAATCATTGTTGCCCACGGCAACATTACTACCCTTCTAATTCCTGTACAAAATATCTTTGTTGCCCTCTTCTAGAAATTTTCTAGAAAGCAATGAGAAAATGAATGTATGCCATTTAAGCCTTTCCACAGTTTTGTAATGACAAACAGAAAAACACACACACACATTACATCTAAAATAACCTGAGTCTGAGGTTGTACAAATAAATAATCAATGTGCCCCAAAAGAGGCCTCTTGAAAGTACCTTTTCTTCTAAGGCTACAGATGTGTCAGGCAGACTTATTAAATGTGAAGGGAATGATTATTTATACAAAGTGAAATGAACATGTGCAAATAATATTATAACATGTTTATTAGTCTAGAAAGTGCTGAATTTTCCTAAAATATATCAAGTTCTTAGTTAGCATTTAATGTAGTGTTGGGTATGACAACATATCCTTTTTGGGCTACTTTCAGGGACTAGCATAGTTTTTGGGAGAATAAATCATGTCTTCAAAAGCTTTGCAATCATAATCAACATTAGCCAATGTTCACTGCTCAGGAATATTTGATGGGATCATTTCTTTTCTGTACCCAGAGACTTTCTCAAATTGGTTTGTGTATGAGTACATGTATGCACACATCTCTCTCTCCCTCTCTCTCCCCCTGTGGGTGTGCATTTGTGTGTGTGTGTAAATGTTATTTTAAGGGTACTTTGAGCAATACTTCCTTCCACTCAGCTGTTAATAGCAGCTAAGGCTAAGAGTTTTCAAGCCACTGACAAGTATTCCTCAAGCTAACTCAACTAAATCATCTGAACGGATGACTTAAACAATCTTCTGACAATCCTATCAAGGTTCTCTGCAAAGAGTTGGTTGATAATGGGGAAAGCTAGTGTTGGTGTTCAAAATAATTATTAGATTCAGAGGCTCAATAGAAAATATGAATTAGGTTAAATTTAGGTTTATTTTCAAACATGATTGAACTTTACTATTTAAATATCTGTCAATATAGATAATTCAATGCAGTAAATATATTAGTGAATTAAATATGCATTAAGAAAACAAAAAACAATTGAATTTGTCTCTTAGTGAGGATTCATTTTTGCCATTATCATCATAATACAGTAAAATAACTATTTTATTATAATAAATTTAAACTATGAAAATTTAGCTATGCAGTATGTTAACAACGTAATGTAACATTCACTTAAAGAAAAATAAAATGCCTAGAACTGTGATGGCGAACCTATGGCATGTGTGCCGGAAATGGCACACAGAACCATTTCTCCAGGCAAGCAAGCCGTCACCTGTTGCTCTTCCAGATTCCGGCGCACCGGCCAGCTGGTCTCTCATTTTGACACTCAGTGCCAAAATAGTCCTTTTCCTTTGTAAAAAAAAATGGCTCAAATCTTCATGCTGAGATAGACATGATGCTGTAGAAATTGTGTGAAAACAACTGCAAGCCAAAAAGTATGGATATTAAGACATTGTGGCATTGGCCACAATAGGAAACATTCTTTCCCACCGCCAATGGCACAAAAATGTCCCCAAACAATGACAGCTGAGACTTAAAATTTAAAACAAGGATATATTATAATTATATAGTTATAGTTATAATGGAACAAAGTACGAGAGGAGCCAAGGAAGACATTATGTGTTTAGCAATCATGGTACTTCATTCTGAAACATCGGTGTTACCTCCACAGTTATATAATGAGCTAATTTCTACCTTTGGGTCAGAGGCGGGTTCCTGCTCGTTAGGACCGGTTTGCTAGGACCAGTAGCGGGAATTTCCCCCCGCTTGCTGAATTGGCAGCGACGGCTGGCTCAACACACACACACCCCCGAACCAGTCCTCTGGCTCAAAATCGGTGCTCTGGCCTCAAATCGGCCAAAAAACAACCCTCTGTGCATGCACAAAGCCTTCTGTACATGTGCAGAGGGTTTTCACCAGAAAGTGATGAAGGGGCTTGCACACATGCGCAAAACGTGCACTTCCAGTGCAACTCCGAACCAGTATGGAAGGTAAGTAGAACCCACCTCTGCTTTGGATCCTGGTTTCATAAATATAATCTTGACTAAATTTGAAGGCTTCTGACTGATACTATGGAGGAATGTAGTCCGGAGTCGTAGAAGTGAGAGACTCTTTTCTAGGGAACAAAGAAACAATATATTTTGGGATTTCTAATATGCAGGAAAAGGGCAAAGGTGGACCTCCACCCCCCAACCCCAGTTCACATAGTATATTTCATAGTTCTGCAGATAAGTACTTTATTCTGGCAGGATTCCTGTCTATGGGTGAGCAGCAATAAAAAAGCTACTCTGAAATAACTTCTTATTCTTGGTTCCTTGGGCCTGACAGCTGTAGAACATCAACAGAACTTTGCCTTGAAAATGTTATCTTCATTGCTTTAAAAAAGAAGCAAATAAGTGATAACAGATTTATTAATTTGGAGAGAATGTAATGAAGCTTCCACATTTCAATAAACTTCTGTTGCCAATTTTGACAGTTAAATGGAGTTAAAAATGAGGGGTTCTTAATTCACTTAGATAATGAGAAGAAGTGCCAGAATCAATACCAAACATTCAATAGGTCTCAGATTGCATCTTATTCAACAAAAATATTTTGAATGTATTAGACTCTATTGTATTTCTTATGAAAAAGTTTGAGTCACATTGTTGGAGACACAATGAAGTTAATATTTCGCTTAAACATATGTTTTTACTAAGTTCTATAATTGTTTTATTTGGGGAGGAGGATATTGCATATATTAATTGAATTATGAAACAGGGCTCCAACATATATATATGTAGGTCTTCTGTTTTTCGGGTTTTCTCCCGCGTAGAATTAGAGGTGTCTTCTATAAATACAAAAAGAGACACCCCCCAAGAACCAAGACACAGAACAGGACAACGGCATCGCTCTCCTCCCTTACATCAAAGGTACCACAGATAAAATCAGCAATATTCTCCACAAACACAATATCAAGACAGCCTTCTG